>JBCAUG010438005.1:0-15880 GCA_038406175.1 Haplosyllis leylae
GTACCACCAGCGCCATATCCTTTCCGTGACTTTTCTTTGGGGAGGGGCAGGGTGGGGGGTGGTGCCCTGACCGTGTCCTAGCGGGGTGGGAGTACCCTGTCCTGCTCCTGGTTGGGAGGGTTGAGGAGGGGGAGGAGGGGAGGGGGGGATGGGGGTGGTACTGTGTCCTGCTACTGGCTGGGAGGGTTAGGGTGGGAGTCCGGGTTCTGGCCAGGGGGAGGGATGGGGTAGGTGAGAGGGGAGGGTGGGGCACCCTGTCCTGCTAATGGCTGGGTGGGTAGATAGGGTAGTACCTCCTCCCCCTTCTGCCCCCTGGTGGACAGACAGACAAACTGAAAATATTACCTTCCCATCGTACGTCGTACGCGGGCGGTAATAATAACGATGTGTCAGATAAATTCGCCCGTCCTTCTTTATCGAAATCCAAAGTAAATGAAAACACGTAACTAAGTATGTACCTATTATTGGCTTATCTTCAAACATTGTCGTTGAATAAAAAGATTTATCCTTCCGAAACTCAAACGACAACGATATTAATTTCTTCTGCATGACTGGTATGATGCGAGTCCGAGTAATCTTTCTCAGGCAATGAGAGCTATTCTAGCACTGCATCCTCAGCGTCAGGATGGTCTTTGAAGGGTTTGTGCTGCTTGTGTTTCACTTTGTTTCATCACAACAGTAAAAGGGAAAATAACCAAACTTAAAAATTGGAAACGATATTGTAGTCATCACGTGCCACTGAATAATGTAGGTTAGCATTTTAGAATTAGGGCAATTTTGGCTCACATTTGGTGAGAGCTTAAGAGTAGGAGCAAACGCCAATTTATGCCGCTCCAACAATCGCTCACTCCGTAGAAAGAGCCTTCAAAAGTTATTCCAATTGCAGAAACACCCAAAATAAGTCTTATGTATAAAAATCACCATTAATCTACTTTTAATTATCAGATAAGTACCACCAGCTGTAAACCTGAAGCAGCTTTATGATGCTGTCGTTCTTGGAACAGCCCTATTGATGTGGAAAAATCGCAGGTGGTACGAGACTGGGTGTGTGAACAGGAGTTCACTCTCTGGAGGGAACCAATACAGCATTAACACTCCGGCATTTTGAGCTTTCCTGTCGCAACTGTCCCATTCAATAATGTAGCAAGGTGCACCAGCCTATGCAATCAGCACTAATGCTGACCATGTAAGGTTACCAAGTCTTCTCGGCATCTCCCTTGGGGAGTCTTTTCTGATTCTTCCTCCTATTTTAATGCAGTACGCAGACACCGGGGCTATCTGCACCTAATCTCCAGCATTCTCTTCTTATGGCACAATAAAAGTAGGGATTACAGCTGATTGAAGACAAACTCTCAATAATTCATTGGCCATATTAAGAGACCGAGATGAACATCCGATGAAATACAAATATATTTGTAGGAATATTCAGTCGTTAATAAGGGAAAAAGTACTCTTTGTTAAATGGTAGCAAACCCGTAACGTGTATGTCACTGTCGATCGAGCGACGGATCTTCCTCAGGGCTTCAAGAATTTACTTTCAACATTAAAACCGGTTTGTTTCCAAGAATTTCCTTTGGAAACAATATTCTTTTAGAGGACATTTTGGAAACAGAAATGTAAGCAGGAAATAAGATCACTGCGCCACGGCTACCTGACACATGATAATGGCTTTAACAGGCAACAAAAGAAGCCTTATATGTCGTAGCTTGGGGATATTCAGGCAATGATTTATTTCATATTTTCGTGAACATATCCTCTGATCAAAAACTGATATGAAGGGAAATGTACAGGCATACTGGCGGTAACGAATGAAACGATCACGAATAGAAATCACAACAGCAAATGCTTGAAAAGCAAATGATGTGAGAATCTGAGTTCTGGGATGGAAACTCACGTCAGGTGACCTCATTGTGTATTTCAGATGGTGACATGATAGACATGTCCTCGGCGGTTTCCTTAATCCTCCAAGTCATCTTTCGGATTACACTTCCGCTACCTAGAGACAAGAACCATCCAATATTGATGACAAACTGATTGCTGAAAGCAATATGTAGCATGCCTACTGTTGCTACACCTTTGGAAGATTGATAAAAATAAAGCCAATCTTGAGTTCCAGAGATTATCTCTCTCCATCTTTACTGGTTCGATTTGGTCTCAAAAGCATGTTTCATCTACTGAATTTAATACTATTTCGAATCATACATCTTGCTGAAATGCGAGAGCAAGATGTAAAGACGTCTATACTGGGACAAATATTAAAATATGGACTTTCCTTCGTCTCATTTCAACATCTTATTATTTTGCTACAAAATAAATGTGATTTGAGGTCTCAGTAATTGTTGAAACACGTGAATTCAGTTGCACAAGAAAACTTCACATGGAAAGTCATCGCTCACTGGAAGCCATACAAAGCACAATGTGCAGATGTGAGACATTTTTTAATACAAACACTGCCGCCCCGTGGCGTTTCAGTTATTTTATACAAAGGTTTTGATCCATTGTGTTTTGGTGCGATTGTTGAACTTCTGAGATCCTGGCGGTAACATAAATTGACAACATGCCCTTCTTGTTAGATGCTGAAGCAGACAGGTAATCTACAGGATAATCCAGGGTAAATGGTTAAACGGTATTTGGTACTTTGAAAATTTTAGAGTGCAACAATTAAATGGCACAAACAACAAGTTTTAGACCTTCTTGCAATATTTACTCGGGTACATCAAATGTTATTGTAAAATGTTTATCGCGAATGCACTTGAAATGAAAGACGATCATTTCAGGATTAAAAAAAAACACTTCAGAAATGAAAGACGATCATTTCAGGATTAAAAAAAAACACTTCTGGGAGATGTTTTCTTGCGCCAGGACGTCTTGGAGACAGGGATCATTCTACCTGATATCCTTTTCAGGGAATGATTTGAGACAGATGATGCCTAATAAAATCACTAGCATCGGTGTTCAATTGGTTTCTTACACTTGCTCCTTTAACCCAATTCTGGTCTATCATCATTCAATAACTTCTGAACAGAGCTGGCAGACGAACGTTTATTGCCTGCAGTGTCGTTTCACGACCTTCGAGCAAAGAAAAAACGTGTTCTTGTTGGTTGCAATATATTGCTGAACCGAAACTGCAGCAAACTTACACGAAGTGCTTTGTTATCTCTGCGTTCCCCGTGGATTTCTTTAAGAAGATAGAAAGGTAGTCATATCCTGACGTGTTGCCCTTATCCTAACTGTCATCTTCTGCCCGTTGCCTTCGTTGCCAAGACACACGAACCATCCAATATTGATGACAATCTGATTGCTACGAGCAATCTTCCGTCTGCCTATTGTTCCCAGATTTCCGAGACGACATGGAGTGGCTTGGTTCCTGCCTATAATCTACACCTGCATCGGTTTATATCTGATCTAATGGGATTGTTTGATTTATCAATAAAATCAACCTGTTTTGAACAAAGGCTACAGTTTGTACAAGAACTAAGTTTGGAAATCATTAGTTCTTTTAAAAAATTGTATGTGGTGACTCATTTTAAGCAGTCTTTTTTTTTCTTTTCAGTAATTTTACTAAGCTGGATTAAATGCAATACTCTACGACTAAATTCAAATTTCGACCCAATTGTTCGTGCGTGGATCGTCTATTCTTAGCTAATATGCATTTAAATAATGACAGGAGTCCTATTTTTGATTTTTGAAGCTGTTCAAAGAAACTTTACTTTAAGTATCTAAAACGTAAGTTGAAACGATTATATCTTGCATCACTTTGTCGTTTTACAATACATACATTAGTCTTGAAAGGCAATACTCTATTTGGAATCTTTGTGTTATTATGTCAATCAGTAAATCTCAAAATGCATTCTTTCCTACACATTAATTTAACAAAGAAAAGAACCTTAGTAACAATATCTCAAACAGGAAGAACTTTCACAAAATCTAGGTATCCTATTGATTTCTATTCTTCGTCTGATAAAGTTTACCTTTAATTTGAGTATTGTGCACCAAACTGCTTAATGTCATAGATATGCTACTGAAACTTTATGAGAGAATTGCCACACAAGGAAGATTTTAATGCAACTTTCTATTGTTGCAGAAGAGGCGGCAATTGATTGAACTTTCAAACATTACACAAGTTCAATAGTAGCTCAAGGGTTCCACAGGATGGAAAGTTGTCTAGTTATCTTTCTCCTCAGCACATGGTGTCTCCAAGTTTGTTTGTATTCACACAGCTTTCATGCAATTGCTTCTGATGCTCAGTGAATATTTTTTTTAAAAATCAAGCAGTTGAAACTTTCAAGTAGATACTGCACGCAGTTGCAATGCGTCATTCATTTCAAGCTATGTTATTTGAAGGATTTCTTTTAGTTTTCAAGTTTTTAGTTTCTGTACATATATTCAATGGAAGAATATGACTGATGCCTTCATTATTCTTAAGAAAAGCGTGCTGGCCTTTTCCTATGCATTGGAGTAAAGACATAAGCATAATTCAAATAATTTGAAATGATATTTGATGCTGGGAGGCAATGATTGACGGACCGAGTTTACTACAGTAGTTTTTTTTTTCATTTCCAAAGTATTAGTCCTTGACTCTTTACTTTTTATTATTTGCTTTCAAATCACCATAGAAGCGAAACTTTAATAAGGTAGGCAGTTCTTTGTGGGTATTGTTACAAAGTCTACCTGCCATCCAGCTTCACCATCAGAATTTCAAAGCGAATAAGGCCCAGCAACCTTAGGCATAATAATGGAACATCACCTCCTGTAAGATTCACTGCTTCTTTATCAGTCAATATTCATCATAATTCGATAGTGACATCGCTTTTCAAACAGAGGAGAAATCGTCTTGCTGCCATTACAATTTAGTCTTAAATGGATATGGGGTTCCGGATTGAGGCTAACTTTTAATTATTCCCTTTCGATTTGGTTGTTTTAATGATGTTTCGCCTTCTTTGCATAATATTTTATCTGTGTGTCACAAATTTACCTGCCAGAATGGCGAGTAAACACAATACCAGTTCGCTTCATTGAACTGCAACCTGTTTCTTACTAGAATATTGAACATATACGACAGGAAAACTTGAGCCCTAATGACACTAAAAGTAGACTCCTCTATGTACACGCAGTGCATGTCAGATCACACTGTGTGTCACCCGGTTTGGCGGGGAAGCCGTCTTGTCCTGACGTGTCCTTACACTGCTCATCTTCATTAGCTTCATGCTTCCTCTGTTGTGAAAAAATAAGCAATCAGCTATCGACGACGAACTAGATTAATGTCACCAGTTTTTCAGAAACAAATGTCTCACTTCTCAATGGATTTAAATTGATCAGTTAGTGTGAATCACATTGTATGTTGCAGAGTTCCCACTTTTTCCCTCTCCAGAAATTCACTGACTGGAAAAACTAATCTTATTTTCCAAGGTATTCTAGGTTTTCCAGTGATAGTGGGAACCCTGAATGTGTTTATCAGTCAAAAATTTCTATTAACTGGAAAAAAAAACAACTTTTTTGTTTTTAGAATAATTCGTGGTATAGATTAGGTCTGCTTTTTTGGCAAATATATCCTATCACAGTTTTAGTCCGTTAAGAACCACACACGCCCAATCCATTAAATCAACGTCTGACTGATGTAAATGCCGCTGAAAGGTATTAGGATTTCCAAATATCAATCGCACCTTTAGAATTCCCTCTCATCTTTCTGATTAAGTGATCTACACTGTTATGGATTACAAAATGAAAGATCCTATGCATGTCGAGTTCTTAATGGATGAGATTTCCTTCTCTAAAGCAATATGCGACCTTCCCATTAAGTTTTGGCACACTACTAAAAGTATATTTCATTAGGCCATCACTAATTATTTCATCCAGTTTGTCAGCATATCAGACCAATGTTGCATACGTATCATTTATTTGTGAAATAACTCCTTACCACATTGAAAACAGCTTTCAAAATCACACTGAGAACTCCCAAGGTTATTGAAACAACAATAACAATAACAACAAAATAATGTATTTTTAAGCCATGACAATTACACAACCAGAACGGTTATATATTGTTTGATGGCCATCGAAAAACTATTAGTCACAGATCTATGGTATAAAAAAAATGTATCAATATGATGCCTTCATTTGTTTCCATGTTAGCAAATATCTGATAATACCTACATTTCAAGTTACAAATGAATAAGATATCTACATATACTATATGCTATAACATCCTGTAAATTCCCGTTTGGGGGGATAAATCATTGATTACGTAAGATTTTCACAAATTCCTTGAAAAGGCACTTGTTGGAAATTGATAATTTTTTATTAAAACAAGAAAGTCCTCCTGCGTGAACGCAAGAGGCATACTGCCCGCCACATAGCAAGTGCTCACTCTGCTGTCCTATCTTGGGGGTACCCCCCACCCCAACCCATCCTAACCTGGCTAGGGGGGGTACCCTGGGGCACCCCCTGACCTGGTTGGGGGGTACCCCAGGGCACCCCCAGGAAAGGACATGGAACCAATGGAACTATTATGGGATGGAGATGGAGTACCTCACCCCCTGGAAAGGACATGGGACCAGTGGAAGTATTATGGGATGGAGATGAGGTACACCCCCCCCCCTGTGTGAACAGACTGAAAACATTACCTCCCGTCGTACTACGTACGCGGGCGGTAACTAGCCGCCCGCCACTTCATTGGGACAACACCAGAGTCTTCAAACGACAAAGCAAGTACGAACACACAAACATGCATACAGAAAGAACCTTGAAATAAAAACGTTTTCAAGGATTTCACTTAATTTTAACATACAAATACAGTCTTCTTCAAAAACAACCACAACACCCTGCCTTTCTGAACCCCGCTACCCCAAGGCACCTCACATTCCCAGAGATGACATTTTATCCAGGAATATCATGTTTAATTTCTGTGTGAAAAATAAACCAGACCCCACAGCCCTCTATTTCACACATCTAGTCTTCTCTATTTCCACTGAATCACATTCGATAGACAGTGCATTAAGAAATAGGTCCGTCGAGGGACTTTCCAGTGTTCCCGGGGTTCATAGACCCCCCCCCCCCCCCGTCGTAAAAGGAGAACTTTGGAAAATTTGTACTATCTGAACCGGGGTCATGCACGAGCGGAGATTATGCTGAATACGTGAGTGTCCCGTTTCGTTGCAATATTTACTTCTGATCTGGTAGGAACAATTTTTACTTTACCCTTGTACTCTGTTCTTCAATTCGGTACGTTTCAAAAAGACTTAAAATACAAGTAATATTTTATCTCACAAACAAAGACAATCACAGATAACTAAAGACAGTAACTTCAAGACAGCTACCAGTTTCACTATGTGTAGTCAATAACTCCTTTTGGCGAATCACATCAATTAGGAGTCAAATTTCCAATGTACCGGTCTTAATGTGTTAATATTAAATACCTATCGTAGCTACCAACGACTGCTATTACGCATATAGATAGTGATTTAATAACACATCAATATGTTATTAAAACATTAAACAATATCCACGCATATTACTCTTTTAAGAGTTGGTGGGTGTTGACAGTATATTAAATCATATCCATATCAAGCGTATTCCTCAGCATCACACAACATCCTGTATTAAAATTCAAAGACTATGAAAAGTTTACTCAGTTCATAATTTCTAGTTTATATTTACAACTCAAAGCACGGTATCAAATGGCTCTTAACAGAACTTTCAATCACTTCTAAAGACTTGGTATACATTTATATCAATGATTTTATATGTATAAGGATTAGAAACTTAAGATACCCAGGTGTGCATTGAGTTTGTTATGTCGTTCGCTCGTCACCGCCTTATTCTCTGGCACATGATCTACCAAAGTTACTTTCAACTATTTTAACTTTAGTCCTGTTGGCTTTCAGACTTAATTTTTTGGGTCCACGCTGTGCTGAAGAGAGGTCAATTAATAATTGTTGTCTTAATATATCGATCAGGTGGTTCTCCTGAATTCGTTGGGAGTTGGACGACAGAGTGGCAGTCCCTCAACTACATCACGTCATACCCCAGCACCCAATCTTCAGGAAGTGGATCGTCAAAAAAAACCAAAAAAACAGTCAGTATATTTTCTTTAGCTTCATACATATGTCAAGCCACAAAAAGGCGTGGAGGTACGCCTTCGTGGCCTTCAACCTTATACCAATGCAGGAGAGGCTGGCAGCTTCGGCAACAGTCACTATAAACACTTTACTAACCTCCTACCGAGAAGGTGGCGGCAGGTACACTGGTCTGTGGTAACTTGCTAGCCGAGTAGATGCTTTGTAGAAAATAAACGGCTGCACAACCTGCAGGAGAGCCTTGAGCCTCTGTGACTGTGAATACCAGCAATCAATGCTGTAGTGCCGATTGCCAGTGTACAAGTGTGCTGGGGGCAAAGTCGTGCCAGCTTTTATACTAGGTGTGACATCATAATGTAAAGGTGCAAAAGAACATTACAGGCAGAGCTGCATCTGATCGGTCAGGTGTACCCCAATCACGTGAAGCGCGCATGACATAAGTGGCAGGAAAGCCACTCATTGGTCAGGCACGCCCCGGGAACCGTGACGTGGATGACAAAAGGAATACATCCCATAAGGATCACAATGCTCATATGAGGAGCATTGTGGATTTAGATCCAGAAGGCTCCAACAGAGTCGTGTAGACTCCAAGGCATCGGAAAAGCCTATCTCTTCAAAAGAGAAGGCGTGCCTCTTCAAGAGAGGCGCTGTTTGCATGGGGTAAGGGATCTCCACAGGGAGATCCGCCTGGAAGCACTCGCAGCCGACAGAAGTCAAGGGGGCCCGCCTTTCAGCGGCGCCACACATATCTTGAATTATTAATATAATTAATATAAAGATGGGTACAGAGGGAAGAATTCAGAAAGATCCAACTGTCAGTGATTTTTTTCTCAAATTTACGAGCGTCACTTTAAAAGGAAGTGATCCAAAACCTATTTTGAACTCTTTTTCAACATACGCCTTTGCAATACATAGACATCAAACACTCTTTATTTTCAGCTGAACATATAGCTTTTAATGCAGGTGTATTCATGCGAGAGATATTCAACAAGGGAAAAAACTATGTCAAATAATTTGGCTGCAAATAGTGAAAAAAGTGGAAGAAAAGAATTGTTCGTTCAACATTTGAAGATATTTGCCCATACATTGATCTATTTAAAATAAACCCAAATGGCTCTACTGTCTACTTTATGTACACAATATACTTAAAAACTTTACATGTTTGCAAAACCTTTATTTTGATAGCATATCGAGCCGCTTTTAATGGAAAATGGTCACGAATTTCAATTGAAATTGGAAATAGCAGCAAAAAAGTTATGTCAACAAAGAGAATTTCTTAATGACTACCTTCTGTTAAATATTTTCGAATCTACTGAACATTCATATCCACATACATCTTCAGTCTTTAAAATGTTCTTCTTTCTTAACCTAACTTATTATTTCAGGAAACATTCCAGTTTTTCGCGATAAATTAAAAGTTGAAAACGTGAGCATCAAAGGCTTTTGGGCAACAAAAAAGTTACCTTTGCTGAGATTTGATCTGATGATCCCTGGTTTATGAGTCCAATGCTCAGCCCAATGAGCTATCATTACACTGCTTGTGTGTTAAAGGATTTTAAGAATCTTATATGGACAGCAATGCTCTGTTGAATCCAGCTAAATCCAGGAAATCAAGTGGTGCATCAACAGAAGTCAGTTCACAGATCCCCTAATTATCTGGCAGCACCACGGATGTAGAGAGTGTACGCGTATACACATCCATGGGCAGCCCATGTCAGATTATCTCAGCACTGGACTCTCAAACAATGGATCACTGTCAAATTTAGTTTAAATGCGAAACTTGTCTTGATCTATTTATTAATTTCATCTGTTTTTTTTTTTTTTTTTGCTTTATTTTCTAATTAACAAAGGGTACATTCCATTGAACTTAAGACGTTCTTTTCAATGATACATAATTTCGGGCCATTCGATGCTCAAAGAGACTTACTCCCTTTTGAAAGGCAAAATTATCACGTCACGCCATTGCGTTACTAATACCATACCCTATGATCCATACCATGTACATCAACCTAAATGTGGTACTTTTTTGCATGGGTAAGTGGCAATGTTTGCTATGATGCGTTCAAAAAAACCAGTTCTCAGTAATGATCGCTACAGAGCCATTTGTCGTTGCTGAATCTATGAATTCCAAATGACCCAGAACTTGTTCGCTTTCGGCTCACACATTTCTGTCTACTTTTGGAGTTGTAAGCTACAATAATTTCATATTTATCGTTTTATTTTTCACTTAAGGAATGGTGTCCTCGAACGGAAGATAATCCGTTTAATTTCCCCGGAAAAAGGAACTTTTGAGCTCATTAACTAGTTACAGCTAATGCGAATGGTGATTCCATCCCAGCTGTTGTGATAATTATTTTGTTGAAGCAAAGTTTTCGACCAGTACTGGCAGTAGATACAAACTTTGGCCGTCAGTTTGAAAGTGAAGAAAAGGACTTTCCTGATAAATCAAATGCAGGGAATTTTAAGTTAACAACACGAAATCAACGTGCGCGCAAATATTTTCACTTTAAATGATGCTGTGCCAAATAGAGTAAAAAGACTATTTTTGCTTTAGGTCTGTACAACAAACCATTATTCAAGCACCAATGATTATTTATGAACTTATTAGTTGGCTGAAAGTGCCGTATATGTGATTGTAGTTGCGCACATGGAAACGTGGGCAAAAGTAGTTGAACTGTCACATTTGACGCACTAAAAATCGCTTCTGTTCCTTTATCTCATGAAGGAGCTCTGAAAAAAATAATATGCGACAATGGCAAGAGTTGCTCTTTCAAACAAGAATTTATCAATTCCCATTTATGCTTCAAAATATTTTAGACTTTAACACAAATGCTACAAATATCGGCCTTCCTGTTTAGGAAACGTGTTCAAAACGTTCTGCTTTGTGTGACTTCTCACTTGATTAGTGTTGACATAATTTGGTAACACCAAACATATTTCCCGTTTCGAAACGGTTCTTCCCAAGTTAGTTATCACTGTGCGTGCGCCAGTAGCCAATGTTCAACGGTATGAATACGGGCGCTGAACATATTGGTGACACATAGATTTGCTGTGACAGACCCCTGACACCAATGATGATTTTGTCCTCGATTTTCTCTTCACTTATTCCACACAACGAACACCCTGAGGCATTATAAAACTTTTCCAAACGTTTATGGCTTTCATCACATAGAGGCCTACTGATGGCGGCCATATTGATTTTTAACTTTGAATCATTTTAAGAGTACAATACTCTTTGTTTCAATGTAATGCCTTTCTCCTTTTCAATAGCCAAAACAAACTACACTTAAATCCGAAAATGGTATTGGATAAACGTAAATTAGAATATAAATTACGTGACATCGCATGTCCACAAGCCAACAAAATCACAAAGGATAAACGTACTAGTATCAGTTAACAACGGAATCCAATGTCATTGCGTCATAGCCTCCAATTTAATAAATGTTTATCTATTGGATGCTTGCATATTGTATGTAAGCAAAAAAGAATGAAGTATCAGAAATTAATAAACTGCCAATATTCTTTATTTATATATTCGCGTGTTCACAATCAATCAGCCTTGCATATCTGGTAAATGTGGTTTCACAAAGAAATTCTTAGGAACCCTTCACGTCGTTTCGAACATATCAATTAAACAAATAAACAGAGAAAGGAAATATATTCAAACACATAGATCTATCAAACACGAATACAATATCAATTGATCAAGGAACAACACATCATCCAACTTAAATAACATTAACTAGGATATACATAACACGGGTTCATCATTTCACATTGCAATTTTCCAAATTGAAGTTTCAATAGCTCAATAGCTACTGTCAGAAAGAGACCACGTGGTTCACGGCAACCTAGCTGCGACATTTAAAGTTGCTAAGGAACAAGATCAAATTCGGAATCTTCCATCAAAAAATTCATCCAGATACACAAAGAAGAAGCTGTGCTCTCAAGAGTGATCGCCTTCACAATCATATAACAAGGGGAATGTGTTACCTAATGCATCGTAGTTTGATTCGTTCATTGAATGCTTACAATGGGAAGCACGTGTTTACGACGGGCAAGATTATTTTGTAGAAATTATTTATGTTGAGAAACGCCAAAATAGAGTGCATGAACGATTCATCTCGCTAACCTTTCGATTTTTCACAATTTCACAAGTGTCATTTGAAGTTCAATAATCATCATACTGTGATATCAACTACTTGTTGTAGTGTGAATGCACTGACCAAAAAGTTCAATTCCCGATCACATTATCCCATCAAGAACCAGTCAAGGTTGAATTAAAAACTTCACTGGTAATTAACAGAAACATGCAAGGTTGAATGAACAGCATCGAAAAGCAAACATACATTTTGGCACCAACTGACTTAAAAGTTATTCATCATTGTAGACAAAAATAATTTACAGGTTTTTTTCCATTCGACTGACCGGGGAAACAATTTCCCACACATTAACAAAACTTATCATTACTTCCTTCAACTGTTGATCTATAATTTTGCCTCGCTATGTCCAAGTCATTTGACCATGCATCCTGCCAATAATACCCATATTACGTGGCATTATGAAAATCGGGGCACATGACAAAACCAATATGAACCGAGTGCCAATGAAACCTATGAATTGAAGTAGGGAAAAAATCAAAATGAAGCGAGTTTCTGAATAATGAACATATTTCAAGGACTTTTGATGTCCCAGTGACATTGAATGCGGAGTTGATCTCCACAAAAACCTTCTGAACTCTACAAAAGACACCACTAAAATATTTTGTGAAGAATGTTTTGTTCTCAACCACCAATGCTTCTCCTTTCTATTCCCTGAGCAGAAGAAGTTGATAAAATAAGCCAGAGTAAATACAAACACTTTAAGTTCAATATGTTTGCGAGTCACAGTGATCAACAATTGTCATTTGTCATTTAAGTCAACAAAACGTCTGAAAAAGAGAAATGCCAAAATCATCTCCTAATGTAGATAGATGTCCATTTAATGTTAGTTCCAAGTCAACAAATAGACAGATTCCTTTGTATAGCCCCAGTCTTTAACTTTTAAATATTGAATCAATCAACAAGTTTTTCCGCAGATATTTCCCTTTCAATACAGAACTTAGCTGTATTTATTCTCAGCGAACTGCAAATTGTAAGGTAAAGACCATAGAGTCGTCAGGCCAGTTTACACTCCCGAGGAATCCAGTGACTTCAACTTGGTAAGAAACAGCAAACAGTGTAAACTTTACCTGCTCAAAACCGTTAATATATTCGCTGTTCATATTTACTTTCAAAAATGCTGAAAAGAACATTAAAAAATTTCAAGAGGCAAAAAAATTAGGGATTCATTTGCTGTAAAGTTGTCTTATTTCTTCCTTCACCTCATCAAAATCATATCCTTTAATTTGTTCATCAAGCCCATGAGGTTTGCATGTAAATATTTCTGACTGTGATTCTTTCCACTTTTTGGGACATGAGATGAAATACTTGTTTGAAAATTTAATGTCAAGGACTGCATTAAAATTAGTCCACATTTTGAATTACAATGGTATTGATTGGCTTAAATCGCCAATATAGTTGCCTACTCTCAGCATTGGTGGCTCGTTTAAACTCACCTTAGTGGCTGATTCTGCCCTTTCGGCCCAAAATGTGGCAGGGACTTATCAACCAAGTTGTATGATTTTGCACTCAGACATGGTGGTGCCACAATAACATTGGCTTTGCACCATGTTTGCCACTTAAGCCCCTGAAGTGGTAGGGACACAAAAACATTCACCCTTGATGTGATGGGGCACAAAAACAATTTTTTGCACCATTTCTCACTCCCACCCTTGTTTCAAGGTTCTTGAACCCTTGTGCTCACACCCTTGTGCTCTCTTGCACTCATGCCCTCTGCTGCTCTCGCCCGCTCGCGCCCAACGAGCCACCTGGCGAAACTTCTACTGCCTAGTACTTTGACTTGTAACACCGGTATACCGCAACATGCCATGTTACCATTTCGATTATTGGTCCCAGAAATTTGCGAAAATATGTTGCATACCTAAAACGGTTCACTGAAACCGCCGAACGATCTATTACGCTTCATTCTGACAGGATATGGGCGCGGGTATTTTGCCTATTGAGTGCCACAGATGGTTGTAGTCTACCTCAGAAGACCTGACAAAGCTTACATTGCACCCGTTATTGCTGGTCCGTTACGGCACATTGATAGTGCAAGGGGAAGGCAGATAGGTAAATGAAAATCTTTCCAATGCAAATCCACAGACGAAAACCTATAACCTTTTCCGTACTTGAGTGGCTAAATAGTTCATCCGAATCAGTAGCTTTTTCCCTTCGTTCAGGGTCGAGACATTTGCCAATTGCTTCAATGAGGTAATGGGTCTAGTCACTTGCACGCAGTTTCGGTGATAAATGACCGATTCTGACGTGAAAAAGAAGACCTCTGGATTCAATGGAGCAAGGAATAACAAGGGTTCCAGCGTCTTATTTTGCATATGAATGTCAATTTCATAGATCATACTGTAAGGCATATTTTCAGTTCCTTTTTGCTAGCCATAAAGACAAAAATTAAGTAATTCATAATTTCTTTCACTTTTCACAGAACAATTATACAATTATTACAAATATATGATGTTCTATTTCACGACATCGACAAAGCATCGTCCGATGGCGCAATGGTTCACTTTCATTGTTCTCAGAAGTTTTCTGAATTCATAACAGCTAATCCTACCTCCCCGCGCATTTCTAGGTCGATCATGTAACAAGACAGAAATTGGATCGGAAAAAATTTGACTGTAATCAAACATATTAATCTTTCTCAAACATGAGCATTTCTGGGGCCTAGCAGGGACACTTTGGGCGCAAATCTTAACAAAAATACTTACAGCAAGACAAATGTGAAACATCGACCAATATTAAATTGCAAACGGATTCTAATTACAAATCGGCAGGATTTTACACAGATTCAAGAAAAAAATCCCGTGTAGGGTTTAAGCGGCTATTAGGGTTGAAATTACTGTCAAAATGGCCAAAAAATGTGAAAAGTGTGTCAACATCTAAAAAGTCAAACAGCTTGACTTTAAATGAGGTCCACAAGAGGTTCACAAAAATAAATTTGAGACAATGAGGTTCAAACATAATGAGGCCAATATTAGGTCATCAAAATTCGTACAAAATCTATTCAAAGAACATTTTGAGGCTTTTTGATGACCATCATATGTGACCGCATTAAGTCTGAACCTCATTATGTCACACTATTTCCTTGGTGAACCCCATCTATATATAATCAAGCTGTTTAACTTTTTAATACATGTGAGTTCACTTGGTAGTGAATATGTGAAGATAGGAAAATATTTACCCAGGGGCCACGGGGGTGACATTCATGCACTTTCCTTGCCAAAAAGTGCTGTGTGGGATTAATTGATTTGAATAATTTTTGAAAATGGTAAAAAAATAGCAATGTGATGGGCTGAGGTGGTTTAAGTTATATGTCTCAAAATGTCAAAAGATGTCAAGTTGTCAAAAAGATGTCAAACATGTGGACTATGCATGAAGTTCACAAAAAAAAATAAATGAGGTTCACACATATGGATGTCAATTTTGATGTCACATATCATGTTCATCAAAATTGGTCAAAAATACATTCTATGGATATTTTTGAGCATTTTTGGTCACCATCATGTCACCAATATTTACACTGTCTTGGTTTGTGTAGTAAAACTCAACCCCAGTCAGAATTGAGTGTTTGCCAGGTCAGTGAGGAGAGCAAGAGTTGTTTAATCTCAGGGGGTGACAGCGGTTGTTCATGGGTGTTAGTTTGTGCAC
>JBCAUG010438116.1:0-15880 GCA_038406175.1 Haplosyllis leylae
AGTGGCAACGGAGAACCACTATAGTGGTCCGTGGCGGTGAAGGGTGTAAAGGGTTTTTGACTACTATAGTGGTCCTCGGCGGTGAAAGGTATAAGTCCAAATTGAGGAGTGGCGGTGTAAGGGTTAATGGTGACACAAACATTGATGCAGAGAATGGGTTTTAACCCATTCTCTGTGTGTGCATTTGCATCACCATTCACTCAATACAAACTTGCCACAAACGCTGACGTTGACGCAAACGCAGACGTTAAGTGTAAACAGAGCTTAACCAGGTATGCAGTCCAGATTGTACATGTATGAAGTATCCTTGTGCAGTGAGAGACTTTGATGAGAAACATGACAGAACTCATTTACACACCCGACCTTTCAAGGCCACCGCTTATTGCAATTTTTACGCAGCAAGATTTTTCCCGTTTCAGTAGCAGACCCGCGGGGGTTCAAGGGGGCCTCAAAAGACATCCGTATAAATTTAATGTTTCTGGACCCCCCCCCCCCAGTGCCAAGTTTCTGGATCCGCTAATGGCATCGCTAATGACATCGAAACTGAAAGTACAGTTCAGCGACAGGTAGAAACTCACATATCGTGAAGTAGGACATCATCAAAAGCGTTGCCTTTTTGTTCATTTGGGACGATAACGCTGACGTGAAATATTGTAGTGACTATTCAAGTTAAAATTAAAATCTAACATGACACATAAATTATTCAAGCTACTAACTTTTGAAGAAATTAACCAACTTTTGCCAGTAGAAACATTAAATAGTCCATAGTACCTGAAAAAGTAACAATGTTACCTGCCAGTCACGGACAAAATTTAGAAAGGGACCATGTTATCGAACACTGGACACAGAGAATGAGTTTATCTTAAATTTAATTTAGGATCCAGAATCCAAATCATCATCCAGTGTAATTGCATAGATGGTGAGTTTCAAATATAGGGACCCGTCTGAAAGACGGGTTCTGTCTAGTATTATATAAACTTAGACTAGTATGTACAGACAGAAGTCAAGCCAATTGATAAGGGGTAAGTTATACTCACAGCTAAAATAGTTACAAATGGTTATGTAAACATTTTGTTTGAACAAAAATGGTTGCCAGGCAAATGTGGTTAATACTGATAGGATAAAATGTGGCGTGAAAATTGATCTAAATATAATACATTCACACCACATTCATTGATTTTTATCTTCAGGTTTATGAGATCTGTGTGTATTTAAAGAAAATCTATACAAATGACTGCTACTCTTTTAAAACCTTAATAACACCACTTTTGATGTGCATCTATGCCAGACCTGGATTTACCTGTCTCACAAAATTGGTCAGAACTCCTGCCTGCAGACAATGACAATGACGAATACAACGCTGACGATACAGCGACAGACAATTCACGATTGCACAGACATTTGCAGATATTTGGAAACACGCGCTCTGGAACATTTTTGGGCGATTTCTTGGGGTCTTTCGGACATATTGAATATTGAATGCAATTTCAGAAAAAAACCCATTATTGATTAAGTTTTTGTGCTCTAAAGTGTAATTAAAGCCTGTTGCGCTCAAATTGAGATATTTCAAGGTTGTCTCAGAACAAATTTACAGAATTTTAAGTGGCCAGTCCAGGCTTGTAGAATGCCAAACCAGGTGGCCTGACGGTAAAATCAGGTGGTCGCGCGGCAACAATCAAATGCTATCGACCTGCCTGTTAAACTCGACAATTTATGGTGTATGATAATTAGCCATAGGTTCTGAGGACAAGAGAGGCCTAATGCTTATAAGACCTTTTGGGATGGTTTAAAAAGCTCCAAGATAACCTTTAATATTTTTGTTGAGGTTTAAATCAAGCACGTTTTATATCATTTTTTCTGGTCGCAAGTGAACTTTTGAGGATTTCATGTTATATCTATTAAAAATATCAGAGAGTCATATCATTACTTTTTTCTGAACTGCGCACAGCGCGCCACATGTCAAATGTAATTGAAAGGTCATAATCTTTCCGATCTTACTGTATTGATTAAGATTCTTCTGTTGATGGGCAGAACGTCTGTTCGCTACTGTACGGAGTCAATATCCCTGAATAATTTTTCATCTAAAAACAGTTGCATAGTTTACAAAAGGTAAACGTACAGATAGGTGTACCAACCCGCGTGGGGATACATGTACAGCATTACAATTCGAGTTATTACCGACCACGTGCGTAGTACTAGGAAAGGTAATGTTTTAACAGGCGTTTGTCGACAGGGCAGGGGGAAGGTGGGGAGGGGGTAGGGTACATCCTGTCCTGGTCCTGCCTGGAAGGAGGGGGAGAGGGGGTCGGTACCCTGACCCAGGTGAACCCACCCCACCCCATCCTCCATCTAGGTCTGGCCTGGGGAGGGGGATGTGTACCCTGACCAGGTCACCCACCCCTTCTCCCTCCCCTCTTCCCATCTAGGTCTGGTCTGGGGACGGGGATGGAGAGGGGTTGGTACTCTGATCAGGTGACCCACCCCCTCTCCCCATCTAGGTCTGGTCTGGGGAAGGGAGAGGGGTTGGTACTCTGACCAGGTGACCTTCCACCCCCTGGCTAGGTCTGGTCCGCGAGGGAGGGCGTGTTCGGTATTGTCCTGCCTGGGAAGGCTGTCTTGCTTAAATTAAGTCAACATCTGCACTACATGTTTGGGGTGAACAACAAAAGGAACCAGCAAGGAGGAGTATCGAAGTTACCGATATATTTAAAAACAGATCTCCTAAATCTCCTCCAGTCGTGTATCCTTTTTAGCGAGCTCAGTGCGTAGTACGTTAGTTTTCCGTTTCAATTAATTCGGGTGGAAAAATGCTTCTTGTCAGTAAGAGGTTGAAATTGTACTTGATTTCTACTCTATTGTAAATCAGAAGATCAGTGGATTTTTAGCAAGTCACCTTTTCTTGGAGAATTTCTGGGCATTTTAACTTTTTTTATTATGAAAATTTACGCTTTGATGAATCTGAGGCTCCTAACCATCACTCGGAACCATCGAGAAGCTACGCTTTTTCCTTAATAGATTGACGTTTTTCTTACTCGTGGATGTAGGTAAAATTGAAAGCAATAATTATTCCCTTCCTTTTTTTCCAGATGTACGTGTACAAGATGAAGCACGCAAACAAGCGAGCTACGTGTTCCTCGGATCAGGACAGCCCGTGCTCGGTTATCAGCGGAACCAGCACGGACATCGTGAGTCCCACCGCGATGTCCAACAGCGTCGGTTCCACCTCCGATGACGTCCGATCTCCGGGCGATGACGCGTCTCCCATACCGTACAAGAAGCAGGTTCTGTCTCCTCAGGTTCACCCGGCCTTTTCTCCCGTTACCCCTGCTACTCCGGATCTGATGATGGACATTGATCTGGACGAGTTTGGGGAGATCTCAGAGATGACTCACAGTTGGCCTTCGCCTGGACCCTTAAGTCCTTCGTGGGGGAAGGGAAAAGGAAAAGACTTAGACTTACACGGAAAGGGTAAAGGAAAAGGAAAAGGAGATTTGGACTCATTAATAAGTAAAGGGAAGGACCAAAAAGGCAGACTTCCGGTGGAAAACGACGACAAGGAAGAGGAATCAGAGGAAGTTGTTCAATCTAGTCAACAGACAAATACGAAGCCCCCAGAGCGACGTGGTAAAAACATGGCAATGCTCGCAAAACTACAGAAAAACCAAGAGGAACTAACCTTCGAAAGCAAATCAAACTTTCAGAAAGAGCAGGATAATGTTAGTAGTTCCAGTGACAGTAAAAGCAGTAAACCTTCAACAGAAGCTGAACCAGTTTCATCTTCGTTGAAACAAAGTCCGTCTTCCTCCCCGAGCCAGTCAGCGCAAAAGGACAACAGAATGAAAACTATTGACGAGAAAGCATTACATGAAATTCAATCTGTACATCCGCCTGCTCCCGTGGCTAGTAAAGTGCTGGAGGAGCCAGGGAGCAATGAACTGGAGGAATTAGCCCAAACTCTGTGTAAAACCACGACGGAGCTCGAATTAAGTGCCTTTGTTACCAGAGCTCTCGATCTAAGTGTGGCAACTCCGGTAGGTAATCCATATACAGTAACTATGTGATGAGGCTTGCGGAAACCTTTCAGCAATTCATGTCTAAGTATGAATGTGTACATGTGATTATCCTTCTTTTCTTAAGTTTTTTTGTAATAAAAATTATACAGTTCCAGTTAGTAGTATGTAAATGCTCTTTGTTTCTTTGCAGTCCATGGTAAACAGTGTTGCTGACATATCGAGTAATGTGACGTCATCAAGTAACGCAAACACTTCTAATAAAGGGAGACGTAAATCTAGTGGGGCAAACACCTCTTCGTCATCAGTGACGTCAACACGCGTGAGTCACAAAAGGGATTCTAGCTCACCTCCGCACATGTGTCAGGTAAGATTTTCTGTCACTTTTGCGCAATCATTACCGAACATACTCAAGCCAAAAAGCCTTGTTCACACGTATCGACACCGAAATTCGCCCCGTTAAAGTTTAACATTGTGCTCATGGTGACGGCAACTTTGACAGGCAGAATGGCTCTGAAACCCATTCAGCCTGAATTTTGGTCGGAATTTTGGTCCGAATTAATTGTGTACACTTCCATTGGTTGCCATGACGGGCCTGATTTCAGTGTCGGTACGTGTGAACAAGACATAAACATTTGGAAATTATGAACAATTTTTCATGCTGGCCTATTATTGTACCGTCAACAACACGGGGATTCTCAATTTGTAGTACAATTGTCGATAAAATGTGTTTGAGACTCATTTTTAAGCACGTTAATACAGTGGCATTAAACTCACAGGAATTCACACTGTAACACGAGTCTGATTCACAACAATGCTTGAAAAAGTAAATGGGTAGAAGGTCCTCAGCTACCGCTTTGGCTGCCCAAAGTTGAGCAGGTGTTGCACCAGAGTATTGTGCACAGGTAACAAAGCATGCAAGCAGAGGGATGTACCCTGAATTTCAAACCAAGGACAGACATCACTAGATGTCCAAGACAGCTGTACAAGTGGACCCCCAAAAAAGTTATTCTTTAAACGTTCAATTTTAAAAGCGTCCACAGAAAACGACATTGGCGCTGTTGTCAGTGTCAGCGTTGGTAATAGGATTCCAAACGTCACAGTAGAACTCTGGTGTGTATTTTAATTACAGCACTGTACTGCTTATCGTAAAAGTGTTCACAAGAGTTGTGCATCTCAGGAATTTTGGTCCTTCTTGTTCTGAAACAAATCTATAAACAAAACTTCAGTCTTAATAAGGAATTGTCGTGATTTCATTACCGTTTCCCACCAAAGCCATGTTACCGTAATGATCAGCAAATAACCAATTTATGAACGTCAATCAAGTTTCAAAGCTTCTGGTAACTCGTAATACATTACGCATGTAAGACCACATTGTGTGACTGTAACTGATGTGGTCAACAGATATTTTATTTCCTTCAGATATTAGGGCCCGTTTACACCAAGCGTCAGCGTCAAGGTAGAGTCAATGGTGCAATGACGCTTGTGACATAGCTCTCATTCAAGAAAAAATGGAGTTGCTCCAAAATGGGTTGCAACCCCATTCTGGAGTACCTCTATTTGTTTCCATTGATTTCAATGAGAGCTACGTTACAAGCATGAGGAGTTGTTCACACGTAACAACACTGAATTAATTTTAATTCAGACCAATAAAAGTTTTAGCATTGTGTTCATGGCAATTTTAAAATCCGACTGAAATTCAGGCTAAATGGGTCCCAGACACTTTTATCGGGCCGAATTAAAACTAATTCGGTGTCGTTACGTGTGAACAAGGCTTGACGCGGCATTGACTCTGCGTTGACGCTGATGCTTGATGTAAACGGGCCCTAAAGAGTGGACAATATTTGGTAACAATAGTAGCCCGTTTTGATGGATAGCCTTGGTTTCTTTCCGTGATAGTTGTGCGAGTACCTCTTCAATCGAGTTTTTTCATAGACAAGGCGAAATTGGGGACCTTGGCATTGTAAGCTTTCCTTAGTGATAACGAGAAAAATTCCAAGCAAAGCAAAGTGGCATTTGAACTTACAACCTATGGGCTGTCAAGCCAAAAGACAAACCATCCTCAAGTATTAATGTTCTTTTGAATCCAGCTTAATCAATTAAATTTAAAGATCCTCTACCGACCATGTGTTAAATTGACAACCCGGACGTTCCCAGATATAATTCTACAGGAGTAACTTTTTTGCTGCTGGAAAGTGCTGGCTATGACAAAGCCTTAGAAAATCTGTAATGCCAATATATTGCCAATTTGGTGTGTCCGTGGACAAAAAATCGTGGAGAAAAGGGCCGATATCTGTCGCTCTATCAATGGTTGAGTTTACGTCGGCACTCTACCATAGTAAACTCATAATGACACAAATTCAAGGGTCGAAATGTGAATGACCCGTTTTGAATGATTGATCATTTCCATCTAATTTTGAACCAATCCACCGGACATACAATTATAGTCTGTGTAAATTAATACATTTTTAATAACGGAATTAATCTATCCACGTGTTTACTCATAATGACAAAAATCAAGGCACGAAATGTGAACGACCCGGTTTGAATGATGAATTATTTTCACCCAATTTTTAAACAATTTCCCGGACATATAGTTAATCTGTCTGTGTTAATTAATACATTTTTGAATGGCCGCGAGAAACAAATCTATCCGCGTGTTTACTCATAATGGAACGAAACGCAAACGACCAATTTGATGATGAATTATTTTCACCGAGTTTTGAAACGATCCCAAGGACAAATGGTCAGTACATGTAAATAAATTAAATATTTTGATGGCCGTGTGGAATAAATCTCTGCCCGTGATTGTGTTTGGAACAGAACACATCTGCTGCCGCTCGAGGCTGGCGTTGCCAGTTTTCCGAAACAATGCATCACCATGTTCATACACAAATTCATATGCGACAAATGGGACTTCACGAGGTGTCTGATGGATCTATTATTCGCATGTTTGTAGTAATTGATTTCGGCTAGAAGCAATTTTGTTATGAACTTGGTGTGAATCGGATTCTTAGCCTGAAGCCTGTTCACACATAACGACACTGAAATTTGGACCGAAATTCAGCCCATCGTGGCACCAATAGAAGTGTATACAATTGATTGAATCGGACCAAAATTCGGGATAAATGGGTGTGGAATCCATTAAGCCTGAATTTCAGTTCGATCCATTAGCACAATGCTAAACTTTATCGGTCGGAATATCGGTGTCGGTTTCTGTGTCGTTACGTGTGAACAAGGCTTAAGACTAAATCGTTTAAAAATTCAGCCAACACGACACAATATTAACCGCTTGAATCTATTTTATAAGTATTATAATATTGACCGAGATATTTATGTGAAATTTTAGGTGCTTCAAACATGAAAGTATAACGTCACAATTAGGCCTATCAAAGGGGTCTGAACTTTCTTTTTACAAATCTGGTCTATTCAGCTATTTTTATACCTATTTATGCAGAGCAAACAAATCGTGCAGGTGTATGTGATTGTGAAAATGAACAAACTATGTACAACAAAAGAGGTTATTTATAAAGAATAATTATTTCATTTTCCAGGTGTGTTCCGATGTTGCAGCTGGTTTCCATTGCGGGGCGTTTGTATGTGAAGCTTGCAAGGTAAAAAAAAAAAGCAACAAACTTTTAATTCATAAACGTTTGTCAATCTATCTTCCTGTTACATTGGACAAAAGATAAAATTTCGGACCATCGCTGACATAAACTTTTTATAGTTTTCCGTTCATTCCTAGTAGTTTTGACACATGTACTCATGTAATAATGATGTAAATAAAATTCCCCCGGGGTACGTGCGTAGCTCTTTGTGCGCAGATGGACAGAGGAACACACCCATTAAATGCAAAGCGATAATGAAAGCAGGAAGATGGCAATCCAGGTTTCCGTACCCAGCGTCACTGAACTCATAGCGATGACGTTACCGGATATTTTTGGCGTCACTATCGCCATGGGGTGAATGAAATCGGAAAGTCAATTCCCGACATTTTTAAACACCTTCTTCTTAAATCAACATTTCCGTGTGAAAATCGATGTGATTTCCGAGCTACATCAAACAAATGGAGAAAAATAATTGTAATATCTGCCGCACTAAATCTTTTGACCGTCAGTGTGAGATGTTTGAAAGCGGGGCATTTGGAAATTTAAACCAGCCCGATCGCAGATTAATTACGCCAATGAAAGTCAAAAAGTTCCGAATCATCTAAGAAGTTTCATAAATATTTAGTTTCAGTTGATACGTGGAAGAGAAGTCTTTGTTTAAATGGCAAAAAAAAAAAAAAAAAAAAAAAATGGCGGCTAGTTGTTCAGTACGTTGACATGATGACAGTTGTGTGGAAAATCAGTTTTGATAGATTCAAATCATATCTGCGAAAATAATCGTTGGCCTATTTTTTTAAAAGCGTAAAATAAATTGAGATCGTTTACTTTGCAAAGGTACATATTTGCTCAAAATTACAAAGCTACTCATACACTTAACATTTGATTTGTTTAGTTTTCTAAATTTTGGGTTGAAACTTTTTGCGACCTTCCAAGAAAAACGTTTATTTTTAGAAGAAGTGTAATGTGTATACATACAAGTTTGGGTTTGAATTTTATTTGGTTAGCAGAAACAGTGTCATGCTTCTTTCTATAATTTCATGTGAATTAGACCTACCAGGCCAATATTTGTGGAAACATTTATTATCGACACAGACAACTTTGAATGGCACACTGTTTGTTAAAAAATTTGTCAAAACCTTCAACATAGGGAATATAGGATTTTAGCATTTTTGGACTCAGAGGAACCACCCACCATCCCCCAGGATATAGGGAAAATTGGGTTTTAGCATCCTCCCCCGGAACAAAAGTTGAAACTTACTGCCAACCACCCCCTCCCCCCCACCTGACATAGGGAAATTGCACATACGGATTTTTTGCCACGGAACCATCTTGAGCCCCGTCGGCGGCGCCTCGGTTTTTTGTGCTGTGCCATTTGTAATTTTTGTAGCATATGCAAAGTTACATCAGGATTAGATGATCTTTCTAAACTACGTTCGTTTTTTATCAAGAAACTTTTCACTGAAATGATCAGAACTGATCTTAACGACTGGTTAAATGCCAAGCTCAGTGGGAAATGTTAATTGTACGTGGCGATTCACACTTCTTTTTTTTCTTTTGAAATCCGGTAAACTCAATTTGAATCTGATTGTTGCCTTATTGTAGAGACAAAAAAGCCCAAAAATGTTGTAAATTTTTACATGCAAAGAGGTTACTTACAGAGTGAAAAAGAAAACTTTTGATGCTGAGTCCAAATCTGCTAAAAACCAAAATTCTCTATATCCTGGGTTGGTGACTAACTTCCAACTTTTGACAAAAAGTGTACGGCGGAACCATAACTAAGGTCACAGCCCTGCAGCCTAAAGAGTACATAGCAGATACCTGAGAATCTGTCATAAGAATTTCTATTGTACCGTCGTATGACCCCGTCCTTTTCCGCGACGCATAGAATGGGAACAGGGTAACGATCGTGAAGCCGTAAATCCCTTGGCCCTGTGAAACGAGCTGTAAATATGATTAAACAGCAACAAATAAATCATATTTTAAGGTGTGTTTTAGAATGGCATTTAAAAAAAATTGTCTTTTATCAATATTGGTTGTGCCAGTATAGGAGCAGCGACATGCCTTAATGTCTTCGCAACAATTAACAGAGAACTGTTCCTATTGTAGAAATTCTTCGTGCGATGTTTGAAGCAGGACAGCGGAGAGAAGTTTTCGTGTTCACGGAACAAATCTTGCGTCATCACCAAGGAAACAAGAACGCAGTGTCAGGCGTGCAGGTTCCAACGATGTGTTACACTCGGGATGTACAAACCAGGCACTGGTCCAATCAGTCAGATGTCGCAAGAGATATGTAACATTCCGTGTAAAGTGTGCGGTGCTCCTTCCAGTGGATATCACTTCGGCGCCATAACATGTGAAGGATGCAAGGTGAGGAATCCAGTCCACAGAAATAAACGGTTAAAGCCCCGTTTACACCAAGCGTCAGCGTCAACGCAGAGTCAACGCCGCGATGGCGCTTGCAACATACCTCTCATTGACCACAATGGAGTCGCTGCAAAATGGGTTGCAACCCCATTCTGGAGTGACAGATTTTGTTTCCATTAATTTCAATGAGAGCTGTGTCACAAGCGTCATCGTAGCGTTGACTCTGCATTGACGCTGACGCTTGGTGTAAACGGGCCTTAAGGTGTGTTTACATGTAGCGTTTTTAGACTGTATGGTACATGTGGTACCTTTGATCTTTCGGACATAGCTTAACGTCATGTGTGAACAGCACCATAGGAATGCATTCAACCCATTCTTAAATGGTCAGAATAACGGACTGAAAAATGCTACGTGTAAACATACATACTTTTAATCATGGGGGTGTTGAATATAGACCGGTTTTAAATCTGTACTTGAAAAGATCTGAATAAAGCATTTGCAAACACAGTAGATCCAATCCAATAAATACTAACTAGGTTTGTATTTTTAGCAGTGGAAATGGGTCACTGTGTAATATTTAGAACTCGGAATTTGGCACATTGTCTGTTTACAGGGCTTCTTCAGAAGGACAGTTAAGGAGAGAGAAGGTTTACATTACACATGCAACAAAAGCGGTCAATGCACAATCACAACTGCAACAAGGAACATATGTAAGGCGTGTCGATACAATAAATGTTTAAGTGTGGGAATGACACCAGATGGAAGCCGGATCGGCAGACAACCAAACTCTGTGAAACACAAAACCATGTTGGAACTCGCGTCCATTCGTGGAAAAGAAAACCCAGAAACCCCGGCAACGCCGGTAACGCCGAGAACACCGGCAACGCCAATAACCCCGGCAACACCAATAACCCCGGCAACCCCGGTAACGCCGGCAACGAACTTACGTGAAAAAGAAGTGCCACAAATTCCAGTAATGAATATAGGCGAAAAAGAAGCCCCAGAAACGAAGGTAATTTATGTCTCAAGGTCAGTCACAATTAGGGGGTTTGCACATTGAATAGGACTTTGCATAGCCACATTTCCTTGCTTCCCCCACGGGAAATTGCATTATAGACAATCAGAGCAAGTCCAAATTAAGGGCTCTCAAAATTCGAAAGTATAAATGGAATAAAAAGCTATTCAGTCGTTTGTTGTATTGTACAAACGTTTTTATTTTTGTATCAAATAATTCCCTTAACAATATGAGACCTTACATTGTTCTTCCAGGTACAACCACTAGAAGATGACGTTGACGTCAAAGTAAAACAGGAATTCCAAGACGATTATGCATCCTGTCAGGCAGCTCAAGGTCCTTTGCCCCAATTGTCTCCAGGTGGTACAACCTTACTTCAACCACAACCGCATTCTACGTCTCAGAACCCACTTTCATCACAGCAGCACCAACAACATACTCTTCCTCCAGTTTTCCCAGGGAACCATATGGCACCTTATCCAAATCTACAAATGTCTCAGTGTTCATCGATGGGCTATGAACCTGCGCCTGCTATAGATGTGAAGCCTCAAATCTCTCCTACATCTCAACTTGTACACATGTCCAACATATCGCCTACCGCGTTGCCCACCGCCTTACCCATCCAAAGTCAGACATCGGTTTACCATCAGTCTCAGTTTACTCAACCTCATAATCAAGGTCTAATGATGGACGCTAATATGAGTTCTGTTCACAATGTTCCGGATCCTCTGGCACAAACTGGATTAAGTGGAACATTACCAGGAGTACACCAGGGTCACATATCAATGGTGCCAGTGGAACAGATGCCAGGATTGCATCCGCCAATGATGCCTGACCCGAGGATGAATGGGACCGATGACAGTCTCCCTGTGCCTATAATTAGCGAGGAAGTACTTGAAATGCAGCGAGCCATGATTTTAGCCTACGAAGAACTAAATGTCGTGACAAAAAGGGTGAGTGGGGTTTTTATATTTAAATCTCCAAATTCGCTCACCAAATAGGCGCTATTGGGAAAAGCCATTTCCTTATAATTCTGACCCACCCATGACTGTTTAGTTTTCTCGGACTAAATACTTTTATCAGAATCTACCAAAGCCATCACCTCGCATTGAAATTAGTAAGAGAACAATTCACCTTTGTTGAAATGAAAGATTCATTTTTGAACGCTTTAGTACTTTTAGACTGGTCCCCGGGACTAGAGTCGTCGAACTTGGTTCCCCTGACAATGGGCACTGGGTCTGACATGATCAAGCAAGAAACCTTAAGGCTTGTTTACACTTAGCGTGTGCGTGTATGTCAACGTCAACTTTAACACTGTATTAATGGTGACGCAAATACACATGCAGAGAATGGCTTCAGACCCATTCTCTGTGTCAACCATCGACTCAATACAAAACTTGACGCAGAAGTTGACGCAGACGCAGACGCACACGCTACGTGTAAACAGAGCTTTAGTTGTGGATCTCTAAATCAACGTAAATCTTTTTATGTTACAGGCAAACCAGGTCCCGTTGCTAAAAGCTAATGCCACCGATATGGACATGTGGGATTATCAGATGAAGCAATTCTTGCAGAGTGCTCATGGGGTTCTAAAGTTTGCCAAGAAAATTCCAGGTAAAATACAATCACTTTCATATATGGAAAGAACATTTTTGTAGCCATAGACCAATGAGATCTGTTATCGAATGTGACCAGAGACCTGTTCACGCTTTAACGCCAACGTCACCGTTTTTCACTGCAACACATTTGATCGTTTTAACGCTACATGTCAACACAACCATGGAGTTACACTGAACATATTTGTAAACATTAAGAAAAACGTTGAGGTTGACGCTAAGCATGGACAAGGCTTGTGTATTAAGACATAGTATTTGTTCACATAGATACATTTTTTTTAAATTGATAAAATCGGTGGTTTTCGCAGGTTTTAGAAAGTTGCCGATGGATCAGCAAATAATGATCGTCCAGATGGCCATGTATCCCATCGTACTGGCCAAACTCTCGACTGAATACGACCTGCCTAATCGGAAATACAACTACTTCAACTTTGAAGACGTAAGTTTAAAGGAGTGTTTACACGTAGCGTTTTTCAGCCCGTTGTTAATAACGCACCGTTATTCTGTTAGCACTGTGTCTATGAAAAACACACGGAATGGATCTGCAACCCATTGTGTGTGTTTTTCACACCATCACCATTGGTACAATGAAATGTGAAAAAAGCTGCATTATTTAAGAAATGCTGCATTATTAATAACGGGCTGAAAAACGCTATATGTAAACACTGCTTTAATCAATACCAAATGCATACGTTAACCTCTTTGATTTCATGACCCTAAGTTTAAACCCAGACCGTAAGCCATTTGAAGTAAAGCGTAACTGAAGTTAGAAAGTAAGAGAGAAAAGTGAAAATAGGAAATACAGTGTATTCTATTTTAATTATCAAAAGATAGTACTACCAAGGTTTTAAAAAAGTTCCCCGCGCACTCAACCTACGTATATTATTTTGACAGTATGAAAAAGTGATGATCCTACAGGCCTACCCCAGCTTCGCCACCCTACTCACTCACTTACATCATGTGGGAGAATCAATTCAGAGGTCCAAGTTGGATAATTTTGAAGTCGCAGCCCTCTGTGCACTCTTCATGTTCACAAGTAAGTAGCAATTGAAAACAGAAGACAGTGTTTTGATTTTGCCAGAAAATATTCAATGGAACAGTTGGTTTCTTAATCTTCTTTAATCTTTGCTTTTTTCTACTAGTGGCAAAGGAGGACTCAATGGTGAACACAATATGCAGAGCACTGGATGAATATTTGAAAAGTAAGTAATTTATTTAAACCTATGTGTTCTTCACTTCTTCAGCTGAATGTCACAACATGGATAATTATCTGACTTTGAAAACAAAAATCAGAAAACATATATCTAAAATATTTAAAAAATCTCAGACTAAAATATAAATTCTGAAGTTTGGTTTTTCCATTGAAACAAAGTTGTTACGTTTTCCCACAAACAAGGTAAATACGGGGCGCGAGGTACAGAAAGATTCAGAATGATACAAGAGCGCCTCGCTGAACTGGAAACGTGCAATGTAGAACATCAACAGGTGGTAGTGCGGATTAAAGTCGAGCATCCGGACCTAGAAATTCCCCAGTTATACAAAGAAACCTTCCTTCACGAGTAGATACCAGTAGATGCGATTGTTTTTGTTTTTGTAAGTGAATTCTCTTGTGTTTAAAGCATCAAGCAATCAGTGGTATTTTTTTCCTCATTGAAAGAGTAGTTATTTTCTGAAGTGTATGCCATCGCATTGAACACTGATTCTTGTTCATGAACGTCGTTGTGTTGGTTTTCGTTATTCTTTTCTGTGTGATTCGCATATCTGGACAGTAAACATGATGCTGCTATACATCAGATACAGTGGCGGATCCAGGGTAGATGCTCCCCTCTTACAGACCAAATTTGCTTTAATTTCAGAGGGTTTCCCCTCCCCCCCAAAAAAATTATAGAAAACATAGGGTTGGCGTTCGCCTTCACGGGTCGGCGAGAACAAATCCTGGATCCACTCCTGTGCAAGATTTTATAGAAATTATTGTGCAAGGCTGCTGGCAGCTGTTTTGTTAAAAGCAGTATTTCAGAAGTATGTCTAGTAAACCGCATGTAGTGATATTTCTGGCGGAATTATCTGTAAAAATTGAGACTTAGCAGTGTATACAAACAATCAAATTTTCACTATTTAGGGTTAATTCGAATTTGTCTTATTACTCGAATGTAACAATGACTACTAGTAAGATTTTACAAAACCTGCAAGTGGTAGAGGACTGGGAGTAGGAACTGAAGGAATCTGCAGGTAGTTTACATAAGAAACTACCACCGTATTCTGAACTACTACATGTATTACCAGACAATCGAACTACGACATTTACGTTTGACTAATTTAACAAATTCGAATTAGTCTTAAAATAGGGAAAACCAGAATGTTTGGAACGTACCATTTCCTTTATGTAAATTGATAGCAATAAGACAAAATTCTTATGTACCACCAGTAAAAGGGACCTAATACTTTTCTAAAAAGTTCAGTGTCACACTAGAAATGTGGTACTATGTCTTTTTGATCTTGAAACAGACTTACAATAAAAGCCTTTACACATGGACTTAGCTGCATCGGAGTGAAGGCTTATTCACACGTACCGACACAAACACCGATAAAAGTTTAGCATTGTGCTAATGGATCAGACCGAAATTCTGGCTATCCCAAATTTCAGCCCGTCACCACTGACACAATGTAAAACTTTAACGGGCCGAATTTCGGCCAAATTTCGGTGTCGGTACATGTGAAGAAGGCTTCCCAATGATAACAACCCCAGTGATGTTAAATTCCATCTCGTGCCTTGTTAGATTCTCCCCAGTATGTACCCACTGTATCTCCCTTGAATACAGACGGTATTGCGACGGTATTGCTCTTGTGGTCGTGAATGATTGCCTTTAATATTACACGAATTATTCTTTTTTTACGATGAGAAGGTAGAAAATTAACTTTCTAACTGCTCTAGTGAAGCGTGCATTTTCTTGTTAAAGCTTATTGTGAGTGAATGTGTGAGGGATAAGAGTGGTAACAGGTTTAAATACTCCTTCCTCACTACCATGTTTGTGTAACGGCCCGTTTATACCAAGCGCCAGAGTGAATTGGCGTCAACGCTGCAATGACGCTTGCGACACATTTCTCATTGACCACAATGGGGTCACTTGAGAATGGGGTTGCAATCCATTGTAGCAACTCAATTGTAGTCAATGAGAACTGTGTCGCAAGCGTCATCGCAGCGTTGACGCCAATTCACTCTGGCGCTTGGTGTAAATGGGCTCTAAAACTTTCCTGAGAAAATTATGC
>JBCAUG010438227.1:0-15880 GCA_038406175.1 Haplosyllis leylae
AGTCCAACATGTGAAGTGGTGCATGAAACAAACAAAGCTCACTTCAGAAATCTCCTGCCCAACAGATTCCTGCCCAGTTCACTTGGTAGAGCATTGGCCTCATGATCCGGAGGTCCTGGTTTCAAACCCCACTGGGGGCAATTTTTGACGATTTTTTTTTTGCTCTGTGTAACTTTAGATCTGTCAGATAATCTGACAGAAACACCTATCGTGAAAAACTCAAATGGTGTGGATGATTACCATATTGTTATTCAACACAGTATCAGGTGGACCTAGAAATTTAGTTTTAATCATTTCAAGTAACTTCTTTGCTAAGAAGAGTAATAGACGTAAGGTTTTGAGAGACGAAGGCCAATTACACAATCTATTAGTATAACTTACCAACATAAGACATTTCAGAAGAGTTGTTTGTGGGTGTAACCTGAGCGTACAGTAATAAATACAAAACATTAGCCACTATGACGCCAATACCCAAACTGATTCTGTCATCTCCATTACCTGGAACCTTCAGGTAAAAACAAAAGAAGAATATGCATTGTAAGAATGTCCATCGCAAACAATTCGTTTCTACCAAAATGGGTAAAAAATAAAATTCGAAAATGCAACACACTACTAGCAATTATCGCCAAATATGGCGCCCAGTTAGCCAATGACCTTTGTTGCACCAAGCATTGTTGAGGTGTTAATGAACAAAATAGCTTTGTGTATTAATATCCGTGGAAATGATGGGACAGCAAAAAGAGCGATCATTGCTAGTAATCTTAACCAGTTCACAAAATATAGAAGTAGAAATCTTTCCGAAGCAATTGTGTGACACTCAACAGAATCCATAGACGTAACAGGCTATTAATGCGCTTCCATGCAGGAAAAGATCTAACTTTTTTGTAACAAATACATTATTGTTTACTTACCAAGAATTGTGAGACTGACAGTAAGCTCAGAATAATATACGGAACAATGACTGTAATAATGTAGTCCGTTGGCTTCCGTTCCAACAATAAGGTAACGGTAATGCGATTAAATCTGTTGTCTCCTTCTGAGATTACACTGAAAAATTCATTAGGAAAAAAAAAGATTTGTTTTGTATTCAGTTAGTTCTGTAGAGGTGAGTTAAGTGATTGTATTGCCCAATAAATAAACATAACACTTAAAAACTACGCCAAATGATGTGTCCCAATTATTAAAATTATGTAGTAAACAATTAATTTAAATGTATGAAATGTACAATGAAGTAGAGTTACTTTGATCGGATAGACTTGTCTTTTAGTTTCCAGACCGGATGGTCGCTGTACAAATCCACCAAATGATTAGGAGTAACTGGCGGTTTCAGTAATACCTAAAACATTGAAATGCAATTAACCGTGATTCCCTCAGATAGATGAAGACAACAAAATGCGCAATTGCATTTCTTAGAGGAACAGACAAACCTGTTGCGTTGTATAAAACCATGATTCAATGAGAATAGTGCACTTCTGTTCGTCATAGGGATAGTACTTGAGGTCCACGTTGCACTTGACAGTGATGTCGTAGAGGTTCTGCATGGAAGTCTGACCTTCACTGCTGACTCGAGCCATTGGGTCGCTGTGTAGATCCACCATCCGAACACTGAAATCAAGTAAAGAAGATTGCCATAGATCTAAGTGTTAGATGAAGAGATGAAGTCACTCTGATAAATATTTTATAATGGTTCTCTATGAGAAATTTTTTTTACCTCAGTCAGAATTCTGTGTCCAAAGGACAAATAAAAAAATTGTGTCACAAGACAACCATTATTGGTAGGCCAGGTGGGGCGGGAGGGGTTGGCAGATGAGGGGGGTAATCGGTAAACACCCTCCGGGTACAGTGTGGCATGAAACAACATTAAGGAGTTCTTCACTTCTTGATATTAAAACTATTCACGAACCAGTCACAATTGATAGATCTTCCTACAGGATGTAGAAGTATTTAATCGTTTTGCAAGCAGGGGTTAGGGCTCATTCACACTGGACAATTTTTTCTGACTGCGACTACGATTTTTTTGCTTATAATGGGCCACATAGGAGTTGGTGGTGGTGTCCCAGTCACATAGTGTGAACACTTCCATTGAGTCCTTTACAACCTATTTCTTGCGATAAGAAAAATCGCAGTCGCAATCAGAAAAAAACGCACAGTGTGAATGAGTCTTTACACAGGCTCCATTGGTGATATTTTGATTCAGTGTTGAGGGAAATCTTTGTCCATTGACACTGAAACTTGCGTAGGAAGTAGCAATGTTTTAAAATCGTTCTTTGCCATTTCCAACTTTCAGATTTCAGTGTAATCTCAGAAAGAAGCACACACACACCTGTTTGTTATGACAACGCGTGGCATCCATATGTTGTTCATCGGCAGAGTTATGTGCTTTATGTTTCCTTGTATTTTTGGTGCCCAGATCAGGAACTCATCTTTCCAGGCCTAAAATAGATTGATCTGTAGCTGACAAATTTCCATTTGTGTTTAATGCGGACAAGTTTTGCCCACTTTCTGCTCGTGTGATTTGTTTGAGCTTTTGTAAAATTTGAAAACCATTTGTATTTTCCACCCATAACAACATGACAGGAAACGACAGACTTAACCAACCTACACCCCAAAGAAGTGGAGGAGGTTCCAGCTAGTATATTGGAATATTGAATAATAAAATTGAATACCAGCATTAGGTTTTCCTGATAAACAGAAACTACTTACCAACGTTACCAATGCTCCCAATGTTAACTCTCCACTTCCTTCGTCCTGAAATATTGAAGTAGGGTTTACCAATTTCAAGAATTGTCCACACTGTTAGTTTTATTCAGGAGTGATTAGATACAGATCAAGTGCTGTAATACATTTTCTGCAGATCCTGTGGATCTAATTCATTTCTATTTGAAAAAAAATCCTTCATTGAACAAAAAGCAGCAAATTGCTTGGAACACTCACAAAGGTATTAATGTTGAGTATATCCAGCCGCAGGGTGACATCTATTGGAGCCGTAGAATTTATTATTGGTCTCGTTACAGTAGAGTAGCCCGAAGTAAGTCTGTCTATGAGTTGTCTCTCTGATGTTATGACATTCTCTGCAGACAAGTTTATCGAGTGAAGGTTAATTTGTATTTTTATCTTTTTAGGAATGTTTTTTCAAGGACATTTACAGGAAACAAAAGGATTCTTTGCTTTTGAGGAAATTATACTACATGAATATTTTCTGGAGTTTTGAATTTTGATTTGGGTAACTTTTGTGGACTATTGGGCTCTAAGTAAGCTTAAGGTAGACTTTAAGGCAACTTCTAAATTTGACCCTTCTTCAGTATAAATTTACGAAATCCAATTCTTCCCAACTTTGTGCTATTTTCGCCACATTCTATGAAAGAGAAGAGAATAGGTATCCTAAGAAGTCTAAGACTCTGATTCCAAAAGGAAAGTCCCCTTTGTCTTTGTTTCCTTTCCTGAAGCTACACATGTGAATCATGTACGACAGCCTCTTCTCTTCATGACAGTTGGTCTCATTTTCACGTGAATTGATTTGCACACCCATTTAGACTCTGCGCTGACCTTTTCAGAAATAACTTTTGTATCTTTTGCTTTGAAAATTAATGAACAAGTTGTAACGGTAAATGACACCAAAGCACCTCCCTAACATGGTAAAATTATGTTCAATTCTCACGACCACACCCTCCTCGTCTCTCCCACATACAGGTATGGTTCATGTACACAATCACGTTTGCAGTACAGTGACCTTTTCATGTATTTGCTTTGTGATAGATCTAAATCCACTAGCCATGGGGTTGCACGTCAGTATTTGATTAAAACTTGTTCATCAGAGATTACTCTCCATGTTTTCACATTTTATATTGTGCACGTTTGTGATTCATTCATTCAACACGGAAATTGCTCCGGCTTCATTAGTAATGTACAATCAGTCAAAGCCTAATAGAAATTTTGAGCTGATTCTGTAAGGTCTGTTATGGACTGTCATTCAGACATTGGTCGAATGTTCCTTGCTTATTCCAAATCTAAATCTAACTTGAGAGTAACCTCCTGTTTCAAGTTTCGCCAAGTACGTACATTTAGACCATGTTTTACTCACCTAAATTAACCTCGGAATATGATGTAATTTGATACAACACCATCTGAACCGGGCCACAATTTATTAATGTCAAAAGATGAAGATATATAATTCGTCTAATTATTTGCTTGCGATAAAATAATGAGGAAAAATCGATAACATACGTGTTCTCACAGTTTTCTGTTGTAATAGTATCACCAATGCAATGACAGGCAGGACAGATTTTACTGTATTCATTCTTGATCTGTCAGTCACCAGGAGGGAAATTTCTGTTCTAATTGACGGATGTCATTTTGACATCAATGTGATAAACTAGCGTAAGAAAAATCCACCTGCAAATAGAAATGTTCTTGCTTTATGATATCTTGAGTATTCAGTGAAAATCTTTGAAACAATGAACTATATATTTTAAGGACATGAAATGTGTTGCATATTCAAAATCATGCCCTGGAAATGGATAAGAATGATCCCTGAACGTCGTCACAGACCGCTATTGATAGATAATGTTCTGCCGGATCAGTATTATTGCCACCTCCTTTACGTGCATGCACTTTACTAAATTGATTTTCAATTGATTTCAGGTAAATTTCCAATTTAGTAATATATCTGTAGCTGACTCAATAAAAAGTATATTGCCGCTTTAATGCATTTGGACAGTACCACACGTACACAATGAACTCATTGCTTTTAACGTATGATTTGCTGTTTGTACTCAAATTGCATTACAGACTTGAAATGAAATGTGTAAATACCATTACACATTGATTCCAAAATTGGAATTTTGATATATTTAGTTTAATATATTATTTGACTTTATCAATCAGCTTTTTAGGATATTAGTGGGGTTTTTTGCCAGAAACATTTCTGCTTTTCAAAGTTCAGTTTCAAAGACCGGGCAAATCCCTTGCTTGACTGCTTCCTCGATTGAACATTGGCTATTTAAACTCTTAGTTGACGCTATCATTATTGTTCTCTCATAATTATTTCATGTTTTGTATGCGGAATGATCCATTGATTTGCTATTGATCGAATGAAGCAATGAGACAAAGGTTATTAGTGCTTTCATCTTACCAGTTTGTGTCAAGGAACATAAGTTTGTGGTTAATTTTGTTCAAAAGCAAGGGCCATATGAATATAAGATGACTTCCGATCGATGGTACAAGAAACCACTGACTGATAAACAAGAACAAGAAATACAGCCAATTCAGATCACATTGATTTCCTGTTCTATGTGCATGGGGCAGATTACGTTAATCGTAATGCTATTGATTAAGCCACACGCGCACGTAAAACCAAGGTTAGTGTCTTTTCTACTTTACGGAACCTTACGTCACTGAAAGAATTGGTTCTCACCTGGGTATATCGCACACGTACACAAAGCAAGGCCAATCGTATGAATAACTCAGATCCTGGATGCCCTGGTTTCCACAATTACGTAATTTGTCAATCAGATGCCGATGTCACTTTTTGTCGATTGGTTCATCAATTGAATTCCGCCTGAAAAATAAACAAAAAATTACAAGGTTTTGAATGCAGGTTTCTACGGGTGTAAGTGGTATTACTATGGAAACGAAGGTTTGGTGTCAACGGAGTACAGGTGGTTTATAGTGCAGACATGTCTTTAATAGATTGTTGCAAGTGTAATTTCTCAATATAATCTTCAGTGATGAGGAACAACATCCGGTTACGTCCAGGTAAGAGAACTGTCACATCACAGAATACCCCTTCTGCAACGTTTGGCCTCATTCGTCTTGATTGAGTAAATTACATTTGGTTTTCAGTGCGATCATTCATCCGTAACACGAACACGGGTCACAAGCCAAAAACATTTATGTTTCTCACAATCTAATAATTGATCATTGGTTTTATCCACTGCAAATGTTAAGCGCACCGCCGGCAAAATTGTGTTGACACATTGATTTTATCAGATTTTCGGTTTTGAAAATTAGTTTCTCGGTCGCCGGGTATTTAGTACCTAGGATGACATAGCGCTTTTTGCAACAACAAAGCCGTCATTTGGGTAAATCTATTTCAGTTCTTATGTATTACATACTAGGACAATACCTAAGTATATTGAGGTATGGAAGTACAGCTGCAGTAATTTATCCGCATGTACAATTGATTATTCTGTTCCATCGCTGTACCTACATGTCATTTACCTGTGCAGATGTATGTGTAATTTATCCCCACTCTTATTCCAGGGCTGCCTCGGGTAGGGCAAATGGAGGAAGATAGGAAACACTTTGTTCTCGGTGTTAATGTGGGTATATTGTTTGTAAAACACAGTGAAGTCAGTCATACCCGATAGGTTGTTGTTCTTTAATGGACATTAAAGCACTTTAAGGCAAAGTTCTATTCATAAAAAGGTGTGATTACCTGAGATAAACCCATTCTCGGCGTGCTTTAAATTAGTTAAACAGGCTCTACTATTGTGGACTATTAGTTTTAAATCATTCTCGACCTTCGGTCTCTAATGCTTTCAAACTAATAATCCACTCAGTATCGTCATTTAACTAATACTGAAACTCATCAAAGTGAGTCTATTGCGTGTTGACTGGGTATTAACATTTTAAACAAAATGCTTTGTAAAAAATCCCTGATGTGTCATTTTTGATTTCATGACAAGTTAGCTAAGAGGCGCATGCATGGCCCGTGTAATGCACACAACATGGATTTTAACCGATCATTTTGCTTCAAAAAACTGAAATACAAATGTATAACTGATGCTAAAGATAATCATAGATCTACAAACCTGGTCACATATGTCTGTCATATATCACATGTACTGTTGCTGCTACGGTTCATCCACAATGTTGAGCTCTTGTCTTGCTTTCTGCTTATGTGGTTATTACCTGTGTTTTCACAACAATAATGAAGGAAATTTATGCGACACTTTCGTAAGTCAATCCACAGTTAATATTTACTGACCTCATACGATGATAACATTCAGCTTCACGGAGGGCGAGCCACAAACTGATTAATAAAAAGCTGTTTGCCTGAAACCTTTGCTTGACTCACATTGATATTGATTGGCGCTCTGGCTGTATCAACCCTGCCTGCATACCTGTAACAGGAATCTGCCATGTAATGATTTCACATTGGAACACACGCCTTTTAGCCATCAAATCCAGCTTTCGTCTCTTAAATTTAGAACTAATTGTTGCTAAGTATTCTCAATTAATTATTGGGTTCTCTACAGTTGTGAGGTGATATTTGATATTTGAATTCAATCGAAATGAATATTTACGATTTAAATTCAAATTCGTCAACGTTTTCTAGATTACAATGTTGAATCTATTGACATCTTTCCTTGATGTGACACAAAAACAAAAGGTAAAGACGGTAATTTAGGGTAGGTGTAAAGTATTTTTTGCAGTTACGTCTTTCGTTTAGTTGCCGAGCAAGTGAAATCGCAAACCAAACCAATTAGACCACCAGGTTGTAACACAAATGCAAGCAGTCAGTCAATAAATTTTATTTAATGCATTTTTCCATGATATTGCCAATTGAACGTCAGAAATTTTAGTTGAGGAGGTGAAGCATGCTATATTATTATATTGAAATAATTTGCACAGCCAATGAAATAATCTAAAATGAAATACAGTGTACCTACAAAATAGAACTTGATTTTAAAAAGTAGATCCATAAAAGAAGTTGCTTGTTGTGAAACATTTTGCACCATTTGCCAGCTGTTGCATTTTGACCACACAAATGTCAAGAAAATGAATTTCAGAAAAAAAAACAAGAGTTGAAAACAATGTCGTTATCTACTAAAGAGTGGTTTAAATGAATTCATTTGTTTTGTTACGAACGTATTTGCGATCTTTTTAAAACAATTTTGGAGGACACAAGTCCTTTTTGTGGGTCCACTGATACCCCTGTTTTGGACTTTTGGTGATGTCTGCCCTGGGTTTCAAAGCCAGGGCAGATCCCTTGCATATTGTCTCACCTGTGGTGTGACACTTGCTGACTGTACAGAGGTCAGTATGGCAGCCAAGACTATTTGATCCACATACTTACAGATAATAAGTCGGCAAGCCTTGGTGGGGATTGGAACCCACAACTGTCCATACTGCAAGCAGCACAGCGCTGTGAACCATTGGACCTCTCTGACTCTGCATCTTTAGTAAACTTGTAACATTGGAAAAGACAGGTGTACCGGTTATGATTAATTCACTTTTATGTATTATTTTTCATCCGTAAGAATATGGAACTAGATAAATCTTTAGATACCAGGTTCTTTGGAGACATAGAACGAGTGCATCGTCGATTGTAAACAAAGACCACCACGCCCGTAAAGTCTTTATTGTTGTCAGTTGATTGCACTTTTTAGTTCTTTTGGCAATACACTAAAGATTCTCCGGATGATTAACTTAATGTATTTCGTAATTATGCAGGCACATGCTGTACTAACAAAAAACACACCAAATGTTGGATTGTGATAATGGTCTCTCTGTTCGTTTATCATAGAATCCGTCCAATCTTTTTGACACTTCTGTAATGTGTTATCAGTTTTCAGGTGGCACAGGTGTGGCTTTGCAGATCTCTGTACAATTCAGGAAATGGGTATCATTTTCTGGTTAAACTTTGATCACGTTAATTTATCTTTTGGGACATTTATTTTTACTTTAAATGCATATCAGAATGTGTAAAAATTACTAAATATTACAATGATTGTCTCTAAAGTCTTCAATGTTGCTTTCCTGATTTTATTTAGTCTCAAAACCAATGCAGATAGGACACCTGCTGAACAGTGACATTTCAGTTTTTGGGCCATATTAAATTCAGTAATATAGCACTGAACATTTGAACAGCAAATCTGAACTGTAGGGTAAATTTTGCATATTTTAATATTTATTTCAAGTAAAAAAACACATAAATAAAGCAGATATAAGAAATTGATTGAAAGTGGTGTTTGGTCTGTGTTGAACAGCAGAGAGAGCCATGATGGTTGACAACATGACATTGATCAAAAATGACTGCCAACGCTTATCCGTTTCAGAAGAGTTGTGAGTTTTTCAGCATTAAAATGTTCATTTCTATCTCCCTCCCAAATATAGGTAGTATTTTCCCCCACATTAGGAAATTTCTTTTGAATTAAGAGGCCAAAATTGCATGCAAGTAGGCCAATAGAATTCTCTGTTTCACACCTTTGTAGATTTAGTCAATGGTGGTTGTAATGCGGCAGACCACTGATTGGTTCATACGTAATTCCCAATTTTCTCCTGTTGATGCAAAAATTGAATTGTCTGTTCAACAATTAGCTATTCTCTACGAATCGACAACTATTCTGCCTAGATCTAATGGTCTTAATTTCGTATTTTTAAAGTAAATTGTTGATATCAGATCTATAAAGAAAAAAGTATAGACTAAATATTTAATCTAACATAAGACAAAAAGTTGGTTTTATAATTTCAGACTGAACTGATAAATACACACCCAGACAAAATTAAATCAATAGCAGACAGAAATCGTAGAAGACAAAAATGAAAAAGTCCAAAATTATACTCATGACATTATATTTTGGTCTTAATATTTTTCAGGTCTGATAAAAGCAATATCAGATCCAGACAGAATATGTGCGAATAAACAATGTACCTTCTCTCAATAATAATAGAATCACGTGGCGCAGACTGTGGTCCTATTTTTATTAATTTCACATAAAAATAATAACAAATCCAGACAGAATAAAAAGTTTAAATGTGAGTTAAACTCCAAAACATAATTATGGTAGAAATAATAGTAATATACCTTGGATTTGTATAAGAAAAGACTTAGATTTAGATATGAAAAATGATTTGAATATTTTGTGTTTTCTACTGACAGAGTGGCCATGCATCTGCACTAAACATTGGTGTCAGCAGCAGTATCAGTGAGACTTTAGAGGCTGACTGCCTTGTCTTTGTCACGTGATGAATTCTGATTTTTTGGTGGCTCGTAGAGTCACCTTATTAGTTACTTCAGCTTGCCCTTAACATCTTCCCTTTTTAACATCTTTCAACAAATTAGGCCTACTTTAACCTACAGTCATTGGTTAGAATTGGTTTACACATGATATGACATGATTTTTCTGCTATGACGTCATTTTGCACGTGCCACCTATGCGGTCAACGACGCAACGTCATATTTTTTTTACTTTTGTGAATTTATGCTGTATCATATTAATACAAATAATATGATTATCTTTGATGAGTAGGTAATGTTATCGTATCGAAGTTTGAAAGGCAGTGCGGAAGGACAATCGGGGAAGAAAAAATGTTCATGACACATGAACATTAAAGCAAAAGTTAACTTTGACCCCTAACTACTGACGAAACTATAGCTGATATGAGTGGGACACAAAGGCACCAAAGTTTGAGTAGGAATAGTACTTAGTACTCAGGAGGTCAGACTAGCTTAATGTTGATAGATTTTGCATGCAAGAAACCTATTGCAATTGATCTCACTTTGGTTACTGTGATTCAAAAGAGAGGCACATGGAAAATTGCGATTCCTTTCATTTTGTTATTTAAAAGCAAGATTATGTTGTCTCTTAGCAGTTTCAGGGGCCAGAGTAAGTTATTGGAAATGGTGCTCAGAGAATAAATAGACGTGAATAGGAAGTTAACCAGGTGGACAAATATGTGAATTTATCAAGGAAATTCTTATTCACTATCAGTGCATTACCATTGCTCATAATTGTTGACGCCCATGGTGTTAATCTGTAAAAATAAAACTATGATCAATTTATATCGGCCAGTTTTGGTAGAAAAGATTATTATATCACATTTATCTAGCTGGTGGAAAGCAAAATTTATTTAAAAAGAGAACACAGACTTTAAATAGATTTTTTATTGCAACAATTAGACAAAGAAATACAATTGCAAACCTTATTTCCAGTATTATGATGCATTCAATTAAAGATACACCAATTAAGACTAAAAATAACAGTCTTTACTTCAAATATTAATAAAAACAATTTCCATCAATAAATTAGCACTACTTTCAAGTAGAGTACTTCAAATATTTAACCCAAATTTCCATCAATAAATTAGCACTACCTTCAAGTAGAGTACTTCAGATATTTAACCCAAATGTTAGCTTGTATTGAATATGAAACATAATATTTAAAATAGTTTTGAGCAGGAATGTTGACAACACATTAAAGATTGCTGTTCAAGATTTTCTCTAAATGTTTAACTACTAAAAGAAAATTTACTCTTCATCAACTTGTATATCAAGATGGCTCTCCTAGGCTTTAGCCGCAGAAAGGACAAAATCATTTCAAAACATTCTTTTATTAACACTTTATCAGGTTATAATTTTACATTTCTAAACTCAAAATTTTTGATGAGACCCAATATTTACTGAAATGAGCCCAACTGAATATGTTGAAGTTTGGGGCTAAGTACTAACAAAACTTAAATGAATGCATTCTTACCCTTCTCACAGAGAATACCAGTTCTGGTTGTATCGGCAAATATCTGATTCAAAACCATTGTTGTATTTCCATCATTTAACAGGATCCAAGCCAGATGTAGTGGATTAGCTGAAAATTAGATAAGAAAAGACTCACTTTTGTTTATCCTTCACCTCTGTGGATCTATACAGAAAATGAGCCTACTGGTTTACATTGTTCGGTAAAATATTGTTATTGGTGACTCCTAGAGGTAACTTATTTATTTAAGGATGAAATTTTGCCTAACATTTTTCAGAATTTTTCCACACAATTAAATTTTTTTTTCAGACAAAGTGACCTGTATTTAAGGTGAGGTTGAACCCATGCACAGTCAGAATGAAATGCACATTGGAAACCTTGGAAAAAACTCAAAATGTCAGGAGGGGATCCTTGGTAGCAATCTAGATCTCAATTATTTTTGATCCAGACATAATAAATCTAGATCTTGATAAATTGTTTTCTGAGCCTAGATCTGCATCCAGATTTAATTCTTTCTCAAGTATAGATCTAAATCTTTTTTTCCCAAGTTTAGATCTAGATCTAATTTTTCCTGATTTTTGAGTTTTCTGATAATCAGTTCAATCTCTGTTCAATCCAACATCCAGGCAATGAGTTACCAAAGAGAAATGCATCACTCCTTGATATTTTAATATCCTTGCTGTATTAATAAAAGCTTTCCATTTATATACTTTACCTGTTTGTCTGAGACTGTACAGCTGAAAGCTAAATGGGAACGAAAATCCCCATACAGGGTAGAACTGCTCAAGCAAGTTAAAGTAATCCTGATCGCGATCATTTTTTAGATTCTGCTCGATGAAGTCAAACTCTTCCTCACTTTCTATTAATGTAGGCCACCATTCACTGCCAAGATCTGGAAAATACAAGACAAAATTCTATCCTACAATGGTGGAGATAGTGTTAAAATTAGAAACGAATGAAGGTTGGTTGTGCTTATAAATACTTTCGAAAGAGAGTCAAGTGCATGTTAAGAAATGTCTATTAAATATGCATGGGCTACAAATAGTCTTGTATTGATAAGACTGTATTGTTCATTTGGGAACTAATCTTCACTAGGAGCTAATTCGAAATAGACATCATTTTGCTTGTGAATTTGCATGCCTTAATATTCCGGGCAAAAATGTGTGTGTATACAAAACCTGCAAAACCTACAAGACCTCCGTTTGTGTACACAGCCAAAATCTGCATGCATCTTGTGTGGGTGTCTGCGTTGTCATATAATGTATCAGACCCTGTTTTCACCACACAAACTCACCTGTACATTTTGTAATATAGTTACTGTAAGTATCATTGTTTCCAACAACTTTTCTGTAGTCGCTGTAGCCAGAACCAAATTCATCTGCACCAGTCACTTTTTCTGGAGGACAAAATTAAAATGTGATTATTATTAATGCAATTAAAATGTAAAAAAATTGTGTAAAGTAATCTTGCTGGGTTCCATGTGGCTTAGAACCATGACACCAGGCACTGATGTAAATTCTAGTTTGTTGTAAACTATTTCTTTCCATGTATTGAGTCACTGTCACAGACTGCTATCCAAATTTGGCAAGTAAGAAAAGTCACATTGCCAGTGATAACAACTAAAGAAGGAGAAACTGCATCATTTACCTTTTTCACACAATATTCCATTCAGAGGATATTCATTATCTTCTGCTTGGAAATTGAAGACATTTTTGTCATTGAACTCTGCTGTTTCATAACTCCCGTACTTTAATGTCCTGTAATTTCTTACTGTTGAAACTTTTACACCACCCTCACCTTAAAATAAGAAAGGAGATAAATCTCAGCTTACCCCAGCAAAAAGTTATTCACAGACTCAAATTATGAACTCTGTTTGAAAAAAATATGTAGTATGACCATTAGATACATAACACTGTAATTATTCCAAATATATTAAACATTGTAATAAAATACCTGAACTGTTGTAACGAGTGAAGTCAAATGTTTCCCCCGGTGAAATGCTGGCAGAACCACTGATCCAATAGGAATCACTGTTGCTAATAGATTTTTGACTCTCTGTGATGAAATCATATTCTTCTTTAGTATTTACAGCAGCTGGAACCCATCCACTACCTATGTCTGAGAAGTATAACTTTCATGTTGAAATTAACAACTAATAGATGTTTGATATATTTTAGATGTTTGATGATGTTGTGTGACAATTAATCACTCAAATCTAGGTAACTCACCCTGACATCTCTTAGCCCATTGTTTGTAGTTCTTGGCATTGTTCTCACTGACAACTATAACTTTTATGTAACTGTCTGAAGTTGATGCAAATTCAAGACCAAAATTAGGAACACCTGCATGGTAACAAAATTTCATGACTACCCAGCATGTATTACCTTAAGCTGTAATTATGATTGCTTAAGACAAGAAAGAATTCATATTGATTATGATACTTACTTGGAGTTCTTTCGCAGATGACACGGTCATACAATGTTGTTGGTAGTGCCTGTTGAAGGGTAGCCTCATTAAAATGCAAATCAATTTCCACTACATGTCTACCAAAAAATCCAGGTATTAACAATGGTTATTATATTCTAAAACTTATTTTTCTTCCACAAAATTAAAGTATAACATATAATAATTAAAGATGAATTGTTGATTTACTTAAAAAACATTACTTATGGTGTGTGGGAAAAGATTACACATTAATTATCAAATCTACAGTCATCATAGTTTCATCTGAGCCTATCTGATACCTTTTCTATCCAGCCTGTAGTGCTTCCATTTCATTGATTTGTCAAGTGCTCTAGTAGTTGAGCCTCCAATTAAGAAGTTGAACACATTATCACTAGTGGTAAGAAAATGGGCTAAGACATAACCTTCAGCTTCAGTCTCCACAATTGCTCTGGCCCATCCATCACCAATGCCTAAAGGAATTTAGTATCATTTTTTTTAAGCAAGCAATCTCTCAGTAATTGTCTACTAATAATGTTCTCTCTATTAGCTAAACATTGTAATATGGTCTAACTTATCAGCCAATGAAGTATCACTATTGCTGTTTTGTCAACCAACAAAAGGTTTAGGGTAAATTCTGCAGTCAGCAAAACATTATACCCTTCTGGAATTGACTGTTAGAATATGAACTATATTAACTATAACAGAATCATTGGTCATTGACAGCAGACAACCCTCCCTTGATGCCTTCTGGCTGAGTTTTGTTGTTCATAAAGCCTTCACATAAAGTAATGGTCCTTTAACCATAGAGGTTTAGCTCACCAGTACATTGGGTATCCCAGTAGGAAAAATTTCTTCTTTTTTGGTCAACTAATATTCTGTAATTGCTTGTATCAGTGAGACCCATGGTAACATGGAGTGTCCCCAGCATCATAAAGAGTGTTAGAGTTGTGTACAACATCTTCATTTGTCTTTTTTTCACCCTGTAAAACATTATTCATTTTATAGTTTGAGAAAATATCTTATTAATTTTCTTTTTAATGATAATATTGAAAACTGAAATAGATCACATGAAGCACATGTATGGTGAAGAGCTCATCTGTAGATCTAGTTGGAATGATTGCAAGTTGTCTCAACTGCTCAACAGAGGCAGTATGAGGATCACCTGGGATTAGCACTATTTATCTGAAAAATGCAACAGCTGTCAGCCACTTCCATGAAGTCATGTTGGTTTGATTTGATTGGCAGATGCAGGCAGTGCAGAGGAACAAAATTTTATTTAATTTAATTTAAAATAAAAGTTATGTACTGATTATGTATGTAGTGTTAATGGTTTAATTAGTCTGCAAACTTTTCGTGTTGTAAACATACTTAAACGTTCTAAAGTTGTTAAGGGATTAACTTTCTGTGATTTCTGTCTTGATTGTATAATTTGTATTGATTACCTATTGGTTTGCAAAAGGTTCCAAAATAGTAGCTTTTGTGGTCACTTAGAAATTCTAAAAGAGTCTAAGTCACACCGATTCAACGATGGTGTGGACAAGTAACAATCTCAATCCGGTCTGTCAGTCTGAGAAATTCCACACACGGCTTAAAGATACATCTTAATCTTTATATATCTGTAAACTTTGAAGACTTTTAATTAATTTGGTATAATTTTGTTGCACATAAATCTCGACTTAAGTATTCTAAGTGTCCTCGGGTAAGTTGACAACAATTTTGGTCTGTTAATTAATTGTGGATTATATCTTTAACATCGGCAGACAGTGGGAAACATCTAATTTCAATGGTTCAAGATGACAGTTTCCTGCTCCTAGTTCTTTGACATCAGGACTTGGTCAGACACTGGATTTGGAGTTCATTACTGGGATGGTGGCTAAATATTTAAATGACTAATTTACTTATAATGGTATTCTGCAAATGGGCTTCTCGTTGTGTTTTGATAAGTTCCAGGTTCGCAT
>JBCAUG010438338.1:0-30704 GCA_038406175.1 Haplosyllis leylae
CTCACAACCCCCCCCCCCCCCCCCCATAATTGGAGTGTGTGGAGCATCTTGCGGAGACTAAACCTTTGACCGCGTACGGTCAACATTCTTGTTTTATTTGTTTCGAATGTATTGAATATTTAATTTAATCGCAATTTATTAGAGTTGCCTTAAGATAGTTTTTGGATCCTACATAGCTCCCTTCTTTCACTTGAGCTGGGAGAATGCTTTGTGAGGGCAGACTTGTACTTGTTTTTCGATTTTCCATATCGGCATGTAACCTGTCTTCAAGAGACCTTACGCAGGCATTCTGTGGCTAACTTATCAGTGCCACACCTGCTTCATTCTTTTGTGGTTTGGTTCAAATGACAGACGTTCAGTGTGACTGATTTGGTCAAGGTGTCATCATAATTTCAACTATGTTACGTTTGATGAAAAGTGATCGCAAAGGTTCTATTTGTCCTTGATGTACCTGAGCATAAATTGTGGTTGTGTACCAATGATTATTATCCTCTGGTTGTCTTGTGTATTCCAAGTATCAAGCAACATATTTTTCCTCCAATCTCTTTTCTTGAGAATTCCCAGTGAGATGTTGTTCGATGTGATTAATAACTGTTGGAGTTGATAGATCATTGAGTCGAGATACACTGAGCCTCAGTCTGAGGCAGAAGCTAAATTGTTGCTGACAGAGCATGTCAAAAAAACTTTGGTCAATTCAAATTTGGTTGCTTTCAATCAACACAAACACGAATTATATTTGTTGTTCCATTTCCATCTTCTTTGGCTTTCAATGCATCCATTATTATTGTCTTTTTTCTACAAATCTCACTCCAATATTAAAGATGAGACCACCACCAAGTCAGGCTGAATCGTATGATCCTGTGGTTTGTGAGAGAATCAGCAGCACTACGTGTTGTCAGGTACTGTCACCAAAGAAACTATGTGTGGCAACCACTTTCACTCCATGAAGCAACAAAACAACTGCCATTTTGAACAATAAATCACTAACTTGAAATCGGCAATTTTCGAATCTAATAGGTGAAACAAAATTCTTTGCTAGAAATTTTAACATTTTGATGTAGACGAGTCAAAAAAGGCCCAAGGTCCAGGATTCGGTGTTGTCATTGGGTTGGGAGAGCATGAGTCCACCTAGAGGGTGTGAACCTACTTTTTTACCAAAAACCAGCCCATGAAATTAAAGAAAATTTAATTCACAGTGTTCACTGGAAGTTTTCTTCTACAGATCCGACTCCGCCTTTTTAAAATGCTAAAAATCAGAAAGGTACCGATGTTTCCACGAATTCCGTGTTTTTTAAAAGGAATCCTGCGCACAGTGGGTGCGCATCGTGAGTAACCTCGCCAATTGTAGAACGTAGACCTCTAACAGCATTGCAAAGAAAACTATGTTCAAAGTTGATGTGGGGAGGAAAAAAATTAATATCTCCAAAAGGATAAGAAGGTACAGTTCTCACGTCACATTATCTAATTTGACACTTAAAGTTCTGAAAAAAAGCGTGAAACCTGCAGTTGAAAATAACACCGTTCATCTCTATTAAAGGAGTAAAAGGAGGAACTTGTTCATAGTGAACTACCTTGCTAATTGTAGAATATTGAGGAACTTGAACTTCAGCTGTACCTTTCTAATTGTAGAACATTACACCATTGTGAAAAAAAAAACTAAGTTAAATGTTGATCTATGGAGAGAGAAAGTAAGAAATCAATGAAACAATTTGCGAGGAGATAAAACCTGTCAGTGAGATAGTGAACAGTTTAGGAGTTGTTGTTGAATGATGATGGCACCAGTTGTGGGTGGTATTCTCAGAGGATTGCTAAAAAACCCCTCGACTCACAATTGCAAATGGAGATATTTCCCTATCATTGAGGTTAACCGACCTCCCAAATTCAGTAAATGTTGTTGACAAATAAATAAATATCATCTCACGTGGTCCAGTTTCCACTTCCAAGCAGCCAGATTTTGCAAAGTGTATGAAAATGACGGCGAGTTTAATTCTCATTTGACAAGAAACATTAAGCTTTAACATTTGAATTTAACACTCACTCGAGTTTTCCCTAAAGTAGATCATCCTGCCAACGTTGCCAGAATTGTATTGGTTGAATAATTAAATTTTTGTTCAAGATTTGCCAAATATTTGGCAAAAATTTGACAAAGATTTGACAAGGTTTTGTCAAAATAATATTGAACAAATGTTAATTATTTATCAAATATTGGCAAAGTTTTATTGAACCATAAATTATCCCTTGCCTATTTTACCAGGCAGTGAACAAGATCTTGATCATGAAAACATAGTCAACACTAACTTGTTTTACCAAGTGTGCAAAGTGCAGGCATTGTCTGTTTCAGAGACCAGTATTCCAAATGCAGAGAAGTCATGATACCTTAGCTTCAGACATTTCTGCCTAAAACTGGTGTCTTGGAAGATAACTACATATTTACCAAATCTTTGTCAAATCTTTAACAAAAATTTAATTGAGACACCAGTTTTAGGCAGAAATGCCTGATGCTAAGGTCCTCTGCATTGGAATACTAGTCTCCAAAACAGACAATGTCATGCACTTTGCACACTTGGTAAAACAAGTTAGTGTTGACTATGTTTTCATGACTAAGATCTTGTTCATTGTCTGGTAAAACAGGCAAGGATCATTTATGGTTAAATAAAACTTTGCCAAATATTTGATAAATATTTACCACTTGTTAAATATTATTTTACCAAAACCTTGTCAAATCTTTGCCAAATCTTTGGCAAATCTTAACAAAAATTTAATTCAACAACTGATCCAGTAGTGTATTCAACCAATACGATTCTTGCAACGTTGGCAGAATGATCTACTTTAGGGAAAACTCGAACGAATAAAATCGTTGTTATGATCTTGAGCAGGTATAAACAAAATGCATCCCATCTGTGGGTCTCTGCCCCCTTCCGCAACATCAGACCTGGCATCGGGATACTTTCTGTTATATTACCCACTCAAGAATAGCAACTAATGATGTTAACTTATGAAAGAGTAGTTTATTCGTAATTGTACGATGCTGAACCATTGATTTTGTGAACAGAATCCATGCTTTTCAAGCTGGTTTCATGTCCTTTGCCGACTTTTTTGCCAAATTTCATCAAACAAATGGAACCAATTCAGCTAATTGGTTTAAATTGAAACGAAACTCTGAATACTAATCTAACCTTTGCTATTTTTCAAACTATTCCTGATGGCTTTGTACAGTCCATCAGAGCCTAGCCCTTCCACCAATGGTACAGGGGCAAACCACCACAATGGCTAGTGATGATTACCACCTGCATCCGAAGGTTATGGGAAAGTAACATTTTCATTGGGGATGGGGTCCCTGTCGCAAGGCATCATGGGCACGTGGCGCCACCCTGTGTACCAGCACTGGCCCTGTCCCTGGCCCCCAAGGAAGAACCAGGCCAAGAAGTATATGGTCAAGGAGCAGGCTATCTGTCTGAAAAGTTTTCAGTTGGAAACAAAACATTATGTCATCTTGTTAATCCGATCAATTCACATCGGTTGGTTTGATGAATTTGGCTGGGTAGAATCGTAGAATCAACACTCGCTCTTTCTGTGAATAAAGCAGCTTAACCATTAGTTGTCGCCAGGAGGAATTCAGAAAACAGATGGTAGGAAGGGAAAAACGTGAGATTTACATCTTGGTCCATTTCATACAATGTACAGCATAAGCATTCCAACAGTGATCCTAACTAGGTAACATTTACAACACTTACAAAACTTACCACATAAACAGGCATTTTGTGCAGTTAGAAAAATACAGGAGCCGAGTTATTTCAAGCAATTAATGTAAGTAGCGTCTGGATAATTGACGAATACACAAGTCGGATTCAAGTTTTAGTTCTAATTAATTGCCAATGACTTTTTAAAGTTCTCACTGCTAGTCATCCAGGTGAACAATGGTTATTGGTGGCTCGTAGAGTCACCTCATTGCTGGCTCTTTAGAGTCAGCTTATTGATTACTATGAGCTCCCCGGAGGATATGGGTATAATATAACAAAAGAAATGAGATCAGTTCTGCACACACATTTATTCAAGATGGCGCCGTCGTTTACGCGGACACGACACGTCGTTTATGTCATTTACAATGTCGTTTACATTTACCGCGGACCATTTACTGCGGACTTATTATAATGGGGACAGACTGGAGGGGAGTATCTGGCAGTTTTATAGTAATGAGACGTAATTTAAGCTTCAATCATTGGTGGGAATTTGTTTACACGAGAATGTTGTCATGACATCATTTACATGCCAGCAATTGGGTCAACGACACAACGTCATTTTTGGTTACTTTGACATGCCCTTAACATCCTGTGTAAGCCCTTAACACCTTAGCAGTTTTATGATAATTAGGCCTACTTTAACCTTCAGTCATTGGTTGGAATTTGTTTACACTTTAACCTTCAGTCATTGGTTAGAATTTGTTTACACGAGAATGTTGTCATGACGTCATTTACGTGCCACCAATTGGCTCATTTAATACTGTAAGACTCACCCAATAGTGTCCTGCCAAATCTCCCGATTATAACTCAACCACGTAAATAAGATCAATGAAACAGCGACGCCTAAAGCAACTCCGGAAAACCTGATTTGTACGTGTTGCTGTGCCATGGTAATGAATCGCCGTCTGTTTTAATAGAAACCCGTAACGTTTTAAGTTAAAAATGTGCATTGCTAAGTACAGAACGAAGGGCATCTGCCTTTGTGTGTGTGTGTGTGTGTGTGTGTGTGTGTGTCTGTGTGTGCGTGCAGTGTTTGTGTGTGTGTGTGTGTGGTATATGTGTGTGGGTGTGTCTGGGTGTACAGGTTCTCTTCCCTATTGTTTACATCAACACATAATGCCTTTCGAAATATGAAAATATTCGCTCAAATACGTTAAAATTTCTGTGTTCGCAGAATAAATTATCATAACTAAGTGTACACAGTGTACTTACTCGTGGTGAGGATGGAATTTTATTGCAAATTTAATCAAGTTGAGAAAACGCTAGCCTGTGGGGACATCAAAAAGAATTTAGAGGTGCATGTTAAAGTGTTGTTCTTATTATCATTTTGGCATGGACTAATATAATTCATCCAAATGATGATAGTGACGCCACCAGTGGCGTATACAGGATTTTCCAGATGGGACGCCAACCCTCAGGGGCACCAACCTACTGTTTGATAAATTTTGTCCCAAAAACTGCATGGGAATCAAAGAAATTTTTGGCCCGCAGGGTGTACCCAGTGCCCCCCCCCTTCCCGATGTACTATTGGCCACCAATCTAACGCCATTTTCAAAACGTCATAGCGGTTCATCAATTACGTTTGCGCCTTTATCATTGCACAACAGAGACGACCCCCGTATATGGATGTGAAGAAACATTATTTCTGTCTTACCTACCTTCAGGTGACGTTTTAATCCCACAATATTAACTGGTTTTTTTAGTTAACAGCTAGTTAATTCAGCAACACGACATGCACCGAATGTTTGCTTGATTCGTCATGAAAAACGATAGATGTATCATGGTAATGTGAGCTTAAAATGCTTTTTCTCCTTATGGGAGGCTCCATGCTTCAAAAAGGATTAAAATAATCTGGTAGTCTCTGTTAGGATAAATTTACATATGAAAAATTTACATATCATATCATAATATATTTTCTTTTTAAGTTCTGCAGTATAGTGACTAAATTGTTGTAGATATGACAGTGTGTATACATGACAATAATAAGAACTGGTCATATTTGGTAATTTGATGAAAAACAAAAATAACTTTTGAATTAATGACACTACAAACTGATACGACACAAGAGATACGTATTGAAAAAAAATCTGAAAATAAACACACTCAATTAGGCCTAAAATGTGAAGTGATATTTTCCATGGAAACTCGAATTGGTTATTTTTGGTATTTATCTATAATTCCCTCATTTCGATGTTCCGCTATCACATGTAGTATTCAAAAAAATTTACTGACCTTTCTGTCAGCTGGGCTACGGTTTTCTAGATCACCCTAGTGGTTGGTTTCAGCCTTTTGCCCCAAAATTTTGGGAAGGTAGTAGGGACCTAAAGCATTACTAGAAATGATTCCATTTTCGGCCATCGTATCATTTGAACGGATACTGATTCACAATGTTTTTTTCTTCATTGACATCTTAACAAATGCTTAGTACAACAAAGGTCATTGGCTAACTGGGCGGGCATATTTGGCGATGATTGCTAGTAATGATGCTGTTTACAACTCTGTAAATGTAGATTGGGTGGGGTGCTACTTGCAGGTGTTGGGGACACCTCAACCTCCTCACATGCTGAATCAAAATTGTTTGAACTTTTTGCACTGGGAGGTTGGTGGAGACCAAACGACCTATTTTATACTGTCTGTTCACCATTCTCACCCTATTTATGGCCACTGACACCATTTGTGGGCTATTCATGGCCATTTATGGTATTCGCATCCATCAACGAACCGCCTGGTGAAACTGTCACTACCTAGTCGGGTTGTTCGCGATACGTGTTTCTGTCAGATTATCTGACAGATCTCTACACAGGGAAGAGCAAACAAATTTTATCAAAAATTGCCCCAAATCTAATGGTCTACTGACTGTGGTAGGCAGGTACGTGTTGGCCAGAAAATTTTTGAAGTAAGCTTTGTTTCATGCACCACCCAACATTTTGGACTTTGGTCATGTCTAGAATCAATAGAGCATGACTTTATAAAGGCCATGAAGATTCAGGTTGGCAACTGAATGTTTACTTAGCTCAGTTGGTAGAGCATTGGCATGATGATCCAGAGGTCATGGGTTCAATCCCAACTGGGGGCAATTTTTGACAATTTTTTTTTTTTTGCTCTTCCCTGTGTAAAGATCTGTCGGATTATCTGACTGAAACGCGTATGAAAAACTAGCATATTTAAGTGACTGACAAAGAATTTTGCAAGCAAATTAAGAATTTTTGCTAATATCTTTCAAAACATAGAGAATCTTGTAATTTTTAACAAGAAGGAAAAATTGGCACCAAATGATGGTTGCATTTTACAATTTATTTACAGAACAAATTTTCAACCAGGTTCACTAAAGTCAGTAATATTATTTGAATTAGCCCTATGATTGTCCAGAATTGCAATTACAATTTGTTTGCAATAAGCCACTTGTATCTACAAATAACACTGTTAAAAATATCACTGATTCTACAATGAATCTTTGTACAAAGGTCTTAATTTTGTCACTCCACGGGTGTGGTCATTCAATAGGATTATTTAAGCAGGTTTGTCTGTTCAGATATTTTAAGGTTTCAATACGGGCAGTCAACAATGAGACAATTTGATTTATTACCATAATTCAATACCGTTTAGCTTTCATTGCAAATTTCAAATTGAATAAAAATTGAATAAACGATTTTATTTGGTCAGGCAGAATCACTTTACCTTTTCTGTAAAATTCATGAATTAGAAATTATTTTCAGTATCAAATAAGTAAATTTGTGCTGACTTTCCCGAGTAGATTTTGTTGAAATTAAATGTACATATATATATGAACATTCCTATTTTGAAACAGATACGTCTGAATTGACCTGAGGATCCAGAGGTCCTGGTTTCAAACCCTACTGGGGGAAATTTTTGACGACTTTTCTTGCTCTTCCTTGTGTAAAGATCTGTCAGATAATCTGACAGAAACGCCTATCGTGAAAAACTCAAGTCACCTACGCACACACTGCGACAGCGATGTGCGACAATAATGCTCACTAATTATATTCAATCGGTTGGTCTTTTCAATTTTTAATTGTCATCACATGAAGAGTTATACATTGAATCACAAACAACCCAGTTGTTACGATAAAAAAATTCCAGTCCCAATTGTACTATGTGAACAACCCTTTACAGGGATTAAATTCGAACGAAGATAATATCAAGTCCTTGTGCCTCTTCTTCATGCTTGTCATCCCTCTTTGGAAGAATACCTGCTTCTCTGTAATTTCCAAGATTTCGAAAGAAATTGCAAATTGTCTCCAGTTTTTTCAAAGACATTCTTTTGTGGATTTTTTCCAGGCTTATATGAACTCTGTACTCCACTGAAAATACTTTAATTTTAATTTTGTCAAAGGGAATAGTCTGAAGAATTTCCAATTCAGGACCTTCAACATCCAGCGAAAAGTAGTCCACTTCCGTTTGCCCAACAGCCAATAGCAGAGAGTGTAACGTAAAACACTGGGCGGTGATTGTTTGATATTTTGAGTGGGTGACGTCTTCCACCCATTTAGAATCCATTTTGTCTGCTATTCCACTCAGAAACCCTGCCATTTTAAAACTAACCTGTTGACTACTATTTCTTGTGCTTAGACAACTGTTAATAGTATAAGCTTTTCTGTTTGTTTTTGTCAAGTTTTCAAAAAGCGTCGGGTTTGCCTCAATAAGAAGTCCAGTCCACGACCTTTCTCGTTCGAAGAACAAACTGTTTGAAAACCGAACTCCGTCAGCTGCTCCAGATTCAACGAAAAATCCTTCGGTCTTCTGATGGAGAATCTACAAAAATTTGGTCAAATTTCAACATATTACTGCTTTGAAGAAAACGGTTAAACAGGAGTAGCACTCAATGGTCATCCCAATGATCAAATATGGGAGGTTCTTATGTTGGTAGTCTACTAACGGTGTATGGTCTCAGTACAGGTGAGACGGTGTCGGATATATGAACCTCGGGTTCTGGTAACCTCTCGATTGGTCTTACGGTTCGTTCCAATGATGAGCAAGAGTTATCTTCAGTTTATCAGTTTATTGATGACTGTACAATCTATGTAGCATGGTAGCTCTCAGGTCTATGCTCTGTGGCAGAGTAGCATCTGGTGCTCTTGGCTCAAGGCAAGTGATGATGATTTCATCCTCCCACACTCGATTGTGCAGTGCCTAAGTATCAAGTGTCTCAGATGGTGATTGGATACTGAGGGTGAGGGCTGCTACTGGCTATCCACTTCAGGTGGCTCCATGGGGGCCCACACTGAGTGTGTAGTTGACAGCAGGCACAGAATCTGGTACTGTGCAGTCCTCCATTACCAGGTTTGAACTTCGATACTTGTTTTGAAGTTCAGTTGTCAATTTAGCTGGAGAATACACACTAACCTCTAACCTAGTTTTTAAATCAGTGGGGAAGCTTGGGTCCACTGTTATAGTCTCTATCTACTTTCCCACCCATTCCATTCACCTATCTACCTCCCTCACCCATTCCATATACTTATCTACCTGTCCCCTCGCCCATTCCATGCACCCATCTACCCCATACCATTCCGTACACCTATCTACCTCCCTCCGCCCATTCCATAAACCTATCTACCTCCCCTGCCCATTCCATAGACATATCTATCTCCCCCTTCCATTCTGTACACCTATCTACCTCCCTCCGCCCATTCCATACACCTATCTACCTCCCTCTGCCCATTCCATACACCTATCTACCTCCCTCCGCCCATTCCATACGCATACCTACCTCCCTCCGCCCATTCAATACAACTATATACCCCCCACTCATTCCATACATCTACCTACCTCCCTCCGCCCATTCCATACACCTATCTATCTCCCCCGCCCATTCCATACGCATATCTACCTCCCTCCGCCCATTCCATACATCTATCTACCTCCCTCGCCCATTTCATACACCTATATACCCCCACCCATTCCATACACCTACCTACCTCCCTCCGACCATTCCATACAACTATATACCCCCACCCATTCCATACACCTACCTACCTCCCTCCGCCATTCCATACAGTGTACTCACCTGATCAACAAGTTCCGATTGTCCTACTTGGGAGAAATGTTTGTGCTGGTTGTTGGTAAGATTATAATGTCCGTGGGAGGGTGCCACCAGCCAGCGTGACCGGATGTAGTTCAGAAATCTCTCGTTCCCGGAATCTGCCCATCCGTTAGAAAATCTGGTGATTTCATCCATTCCAAAGATGCTTGCCTTCGTTTTCTTTCTGAAATGTCAGAGAACATGTGTACATTGTGAATTTTAACCTCATATACTTTAATTCTATATTCTTCAATACAAATTGGTTATGTTTGGTGTTTGTTTGTCTTTTGGGTAACAAGTATTGAAAGCAAACACACAAGATTCCTTTCAGACAGATCAATGCAGTTTTCCTAATATTTACGTTTTTTACTGTACTTCAAGATTCTAGAAATAACCAATGCATCAATGCAAAAAATAAATGTGAAAAAAACAAAATTGTGAGATTCTAATTTGAAGCACATATGATTGTGTTAAAAATTTGGTCAATATCACAGTCATCCTTCATCAAGTTTCGGGGAAATGAAATCACTCAGTAAAGTACCGAAAAAAACACATACTTGACTTGTGACGCCAATGAATCACCTATAATTCTTTTCTTCACGACAGGTGGCGCCAATGGACTACCCACTACAATTTTCTTCGTTGTTATCTTGTAAATATTTCTAAGACTCAACAAGATGGCCAGTAGGATGAAAACCGCCAGAAAACGCAAAAACTTTCCTTTTGGAGACATTGTAGTTTATTGTAAAACAATGAAGAGTCAACTCGAATATATACTCAACAGATACGAAACCAAAATTCCCTTTTTTTTTGACAATATTCAATGCCTATTATTCGTATCTTTCAGATGACAATGCCTAATTTTCCCATTGGTTTCAGTGGCCATCCATAAGGACTGAATGGACAGGTGCGCACGGAGTTGTTCCAGAAACAAACACCGGTCTGGCTGAACAAACAGAAGGAATTAAACATCATTGATTTAATAATAAAGTGATGAGTTTTAGTATCTTTCAGATGGTCAGTTCATTTTCATTTCCACCTTTTTCACCTGGAGGCTAATTAATTTCATCAAACTCATCACTTATTATTAAATCAGACCGGTGTTTGTTTCTGGAACAACTCCGTGCGCACCTGTCCATTCAGTCCTTATGGATGGCCACTGACACCAATGGGAAAATTAGGCATTGTCATCTGAAAGATATGAATAATAGGCATTGAAAATTGTCAAAAATTGTCAAGGAAATTGGTTTCGTATCTGTTTAGTGTGTATTCGAGTCAACCCTTCAATGTTTAACAATAAATGCAAATAACTGTCAACTCACTTGAACTCGCACAACGTTTGTAGATCTGGTATGAATTTCAAGTATATTCATTCTATCTTTTAGCTACACTATCTTAAAGTTCGTTCACACTGTGACGTCAACAGTATAATTTTCCTGATTATGATGTTGTCATGAAATGGGCTCAGAACCTAATCATGTGCTAATTGTAGCGGCAATGGCAACAGAAAAATTAGATATCATGACCCCAGGTTGTGGTGTTCTTATTGTGAGAACAACGGAATAAGATCGATTTCGTTTGCCGCTGCCATCGCAATGTAAACAGCCTTTAGGCCCAAAACACTTCTCGGTATTATTTTTTTAAAATTCCCAATACGTTTAATACGTATTAGTAACCCTACTTATGTTATTTTTACCGTCCGCGTACGTAGTACGACGGTAAGGTTCTGTTTTCACAGATGTCTGTTTGTCCACAGGGGGGCGTACTCAGTCCCAGCCAGGTGAGGGTACTCAGTCCAAGCTGGAAGGGGGGGTACTCAGTCCTAGCTGGGGGTACCCAGTCCCGAGTGTACTCAATCCCAGCCATGGGGGTACTCAGTTCCAGCCATGGGGGTACTCAGTCCCTGCCGAGGGGACCTCATTCCTAGCTGGTGGGGGGGGGTACTCAGTCCAAGCTGGGGGAGGGTACTCAGTCCTAGCCAGGGGGTACTCAGTCCAAGCCGGGGGTACTCAGTCCCAGCCAGTGGGGGGTTCTCAGTCCCAGCTGGGGGGTGGGGGGTACTCAGTCCTAGCTGAAGGGTACTCAGTACCGGCTGGGGGGTACTCAGTCCCAGCCATGGGGGTACTCAGTCCCAGGGGGAGGTACTCGGTCTCAGCTGGGGGGTACTCAGTCCCAGCCATGGGGGGTACTCAGTCCCAGCTGGGGGGTAGTCAGTCCAGTCAGGGGGGGTACTCAGTCCCAGCCAAGGGCAGCCTGAGTACCCCCCCCCCCGGGACTTGCTACTCCGCGGTCGGTATGCCTCTTGCGTTCACGCAGGAGGACTTTCTTGTTTGCTTTGTAAATAGATAAACTGTTTATGGCATGTTGACACAACAGTATTTGTATTGAATGATGATTTTGTTCTATGTACGAGAGCACTAAATAAACGTTAATAATAATAATAACAAGAAAGTCCTCCTGTGTAAACGCAAAAGTTGCGAAGCCGCAACACCTTTTTTGGACAAGAGACGATTTCCTTATCTTCACGAAGTCCATGGGAAGAAGCTACATTTGGCAATTTATTTTCAGGTGTAATTTAAAACTTGGTACGATTTTTTTTTAAAGATAAAGCCAAAATTTAGAACAATAACTAATTGATAGTAGAAATTAATCACTTTTGCGATTTTTTCCCCTTCCCCCGAAAAAATATGTTCACAAATAATAGAGATTATGGTATGAAGGCTACAGTTTATTACAAGAATTATATTCGTATGAAAATGACATCAAGTCCACCCTCATCTTCCTCTTGTTTATTTTCGTTCTTCGGAAGAATTCCAGCTTCTTTATAGTTTCCAAGACTTCGGAAGAAACTGCGAATTTTGTTCAGTTTTTCCAAAGACATCTGCACGTTTTCAATTGTAGTACTTCCATACACCCTATACTCGACGCTTATTACTTTAATCTTAATCTTATCAAAAGGAATAGTTTGTAGAATTTCCAATTCAGCACCTTCAACATCCAGCGAAAAGTAGTCCACTTCCGTTTGCCCAACAGCCAATAGCAGAGAGTGTAACGTAAAACATTGGGCCGCCATTGTTTGATATTTTAATCCTTCAACCCATTTAGAATGAGCGGAATCCATTTTGTCTCCTATTCCACTCAAGAGACCCACCATTTTAAAACTGAGCTGTTGAGTACTTTGTGTTGTACTCAGACAACTGTTGATCAAATAAGCATTTCTTTTCACTTTCATCAATGTTTTAAACAATTGTGGGTTTGGCTCGATGAGTAATCCGGTCCATGATCTTCCTCGTTCAAACAATAAAGAGTTTGAAAAGCTTCTTCCATCAGCAGCTCCACATTCTATGAAGAACCCGTTGATCTTCTGATTCAGTATCTACAAGATGTGCGTCACAATATATCCAATTACTGTCACAGCTGTTTGTACAGGCTGTGCGGCAAAAATTAAAAGCGAAAATACCAGACTTGAAGACGGCATCACTTTGTATTTCATGTTTTAAGACAATACTGTCAACTATAGAATCTCAGGGCATTTCAGGTAATGTTTTCTTTAAACACGAAATAGATCATATTTTACTCAACACAACAAAGCAGCAAAGTCATAAGCCTACGTGGCTTTCGTGTGTTTTATATTTCTCTTGAATCTAATTGTCTTGGTCTTTCCCTTTCTTGCGTCTACATCCTGATGGAAGTACACTCAATTCTGACTGGTGAATAAATAGTTTTGTAATGATTGATTCGTTTTTGTCGTTTCTATGTCATGAAATTTCTACCCCAAAAATACCATTATTACCGTCCGCATCCGAAGGATGGAGAAGGTAATGTTTCCAGTATGTCCACAGGGGGGGGGGTACCCAACCGACTTGTAGTTGGGTACTCAGCCTGATGTTATGCGGGCTACTCAGCCAGACAGTACCCAACCTCCCCCCCCCCCCAGATAGGACAACACAGACAACACTTGCTACACGGCGGCCGGTATGCCTCTTGCGTTCACGCTGGAGAACTTTGTTGTTGAACTATTATTTACGGACCAATCAGAACTGAGTGTAGTTCCGTCAGGGTGTTCTACCCATCACCCCGTCTCGTCCGTTTGGGTACCGAACTTACCTCATCTACAAACTTCGATTGTCCGACTTGAGAGAAATCATGGTCATCATTGCGATCAGTACCATCATGGTGTCCGTGGGAGGGCGCCACCAGCCAGCGTGACCGGATGTAGTTCAGAAATCTCTTGTTTCCATCTTCCGTCCATCCGTTAGAGAATCTTTCGAGTTCAATAGCTTCGTAAATATCCGATTCCACGTTCTGATTGAAAGTTCTAAAACAGATGATGATTCAAACAAGGAACGTCACGAGCTGCGAAAATGTTGCTAGGGCAAGTTTAAATCCCACAGATTATTTTGTTGCGCGCATCCCCTTTGTTTTCGTACCATTCAAATTTGTTTGTTAAATTTGTCAAATTATTTTGAATAAGGGTCTTCTTTCTTAACAAATACAGGTATAAATTTTGTACGTGTGTCAATTTGGAAATAAATACCTGTGGACAAAATGTCAACACTTATTACAATTTGTATTACATATGTGCAAATACTGGTAGCAAAATAATTAAACAAATTCAACAAATTTATGATGCAATTTTTAAGCAGAAAAACTCGATCGTATTGCGTAAACTAGAAACCCCTGTCCTGGTTCTCGCTCGGGTGACCAGGGTAGAGGGTGGGGTGGTTACCCTATCCTCGTGCTGGCTGTGGGCAAGGGAGGGTACCCTGTCCTGGTGCCAGGGAGGAAGGTGGATGGAATGGTAGGCACCCTGTCCTGGTTCTGGCGGTAATTATCTACCAATCACTGTAGCCTAAAGTAGGCCTGTTTATGAAGACATTTACATTCTAATCTGCCATACGGATCCCGTTTTCACCAGAACTGATGTAATTTGACTAATTTGACCAAAAATGAAACTTGGATTCCTCTGTAAAAAATTACCAGATCCGTTTCAATTCACCCTCGAATGTTGTGCCTTTCACAACGCCAAACCGGATGATTTGAGAGAAATTTCATAAATTCAAAGATCTAACAACAACTGGTCTGAATTGTACAAGAAACTTTTGTACTGACAAGTGAACAAAAGGCACACATACGTTACTTGTGAGTCTACTGATTCATCCATCATTCCTTCTTTCCTCATTGCTTTTTTCACTATCTTCTCAGGCATATTTTCAAGTAATACAAAGAAGATTATCAACAAGAAAAGAACAATTGAAACATATTGAAATGGTCTTCGCGTCAACATTGTTGTCGTATCAACCTAGTGCTTGTTTTTCTAGCGTGTACCATTCATTTTAAGCTGGGACAATGATAATCGAATTTAAAAGAAGGGAAACAAATGGTATTGATCTTCTTTTGCCAATTATCGGCATTACTGATGAGTAGATTGGGTTAGTTTTGTCTGTCTGTTTGTCTGTGTATTTATTGGACATGTATCACTTCACGAATTTTAAGAAGAAGCCAATCTGCTCAAATGTACCCTGTTGTTGCTTGATTACGATGGTAGAACTTACAAAACAGATCAACTAATGTTACATGGCAATGGTGACTTCGGGATTTTCCACAGGAGGGGCGATAACCTGAACGATGGGTGTGTCACGTTATTATTTTGGCAATTTTCCCAAAAAAGGCATGAAAATGAAAATGATCCAACCGGGGGGTTCCGCTAATGCAAGGTAGAAAATTATAGCAAATATAGAAAGCTGCTAATGGAGTGGCCAACAGCAAGAAGAACTGTGAACCCAAATTTTGCAAGCTATTTAACCATAAAAATGTGGTGTCACTGAACCCCACGGGGTTTTTATTCCAATGACATGACACCAGAGATGACCACCTTCTTTTGACATATTCTCTTTAAATTTTAACAGATGTGAGTGCTTGAATGGGTGAGAAATCATTAATCTCACAATTCTATTTATATTTCATCGTAAACAATAACATCTTGAATCAGCAAAAGATGCAAAAATCGTTATCGTAAGGTTCTCAGTGACAAATACAATGAAATTAAATCAATTTATGTGTAACAAGGTTGAACAAGCCGGTACTATTAGGAATCCTTAAAAAAAATCAATTAAATATGAATCAATAGACTTTTTATTACAAATATTCACTTTCGTGTTGTGCGAATTAACTGAATAATCGTCTGAGATAAAATCTTTACTATTGTAAAAAAATATTGTTATTTTTGGAATAAATTCTCATCAGCAACAAAGCAAATTTTTAACACTCACAAGGACTGCGTGTCCCCCGAGCCCCCAGTACAATCAACCGTGACTGGATCAATCAAGTGCAGCCAAACCAACATCAATGACATAACAACATATCCGGGAGCACCAGGAAACACCCCGACAAGATGGTGACCCCCACACTGCATAAGGATTTTATATAGTACAACTACGACCTCCTCGTGTCCATCATTAGGAAATGTATTTTGAATTAGGACACTGAAATCCGGTGTGGTGATTGTAACCCCTCCCCCCTTTTTTTAGGGCCCCCTGGACTATTTTATTTGTTGTGAGTGGGACCCATTTTTCATAAATGTTGATTTTCTTCTTATTAAATTATTTTAAAAGTCATACTTTTGTATATTCAAACAAATAGCAACTTATTTGAAAATAAAATAAATTTAATATGATTAATTTCTATGCTTTTTATAGATAAAAGTAAAAAAATTACCTTGTAATTAACATACAAAATGTGTTAAAAGTAAAATAATAAAATCAATGTTTATGTGCAAACACAACAACTGGCCCATTGCTAGACGATATTATGTCATAATGTTTTTTCACATTGTCTGATGATATCATAATGTGGAATGACTTTGCAAAAGTCAAAAGAAAGACAAATTTTACTGTTTCAAATATATTTGGATAATAGGATATTATCAAAAAAGCAAGTTGATTTAAAATTCCTTTACATCCTTTAAATCATCAAATGTGACAAGAATAAAATAGATCTACATGGTATACAATATTTCAATTCCAATTCCAATTGCTTATATTTAACACCCACCCACCCAAATGCCCACCCAACCACCCAAATGCCCACCTGCATGTCCACCCACCCACCCCTACCCATAGATCTAATGTAATCTCAATTTATACCTGATATATATCTACCACCCACCTGCCCACACCCACCCACCTGCCTGCCCACTCACCCATCCACCCACCCAAGGACCCACCCACCAATGCACCCACCCATAATGTATTCCAGCTACAATTTGAAACATACAAACATACCTGACTAATTTTGAGGTTTTCCAAAAAATAGGACTTGACCTCTGAGGTTTCAGAATGGTTCAGATGAATTTTGAGGTCATATATGAAGGTCATCAAATTGACTCAAAAAAGTCATCAAATGTCTTTTTGAGTGATTTTGATGACCTTCATATGTGACCTACAAATTGACCTATTCCATTTTCAAACCTCATAGGTTAACTCCTATTTTTTTTCAAAACCTCAAAATTGTTTAGGTATTTTTCAAAATTGTGACTGGAACACATTATGGTAGGGTGCCTTGTTGGGTGCCTGGGTGGGTTAAGAACTGTTAACACACCGTTAACAACCCCTGTTAAGAACCATTAACAACCACTGTTAAGAACTGTTAACAACCCCTGTTAACAACCATTAACAACCACTGTTAAGAACTGTTAACAACCATTAACAACCCCTGTTAAGAACTCCTGTTAAGAACTGTTAACAACAGTTAAAAACCCCTGCTAAGAACCATTAACAACAGTTAACAACCCCTGTTAAGAACCATTAACAATCATTAACAACCCCTGCTAAGAACCATTAACAACCCCTGTTAAGAACTGTTAACAACCATTAACAACACCTGTTAAGAACTGTTAAGAACCATTAAAAACCCTGTTAAGAACTGTTAACAACTGTAAACAACCACTGTTAAGAACTGTCAACAACCATTAACAGCCATTAACAACCCCTGTTAAGAACCGTTAAAAACTGTTAACAACCCCTGTTAAGAACTGTTAACAACTCTTAACAAACCCTGTTAAGAACCATTAACAACCTTTAACAACCTCTCTTAAGAACTGTTAACAGCTGTTAACAACCCCCTGCTAAAAGCCATTATATGATTGGTCACTCCCCCTCACACCATTCCAAATGTTAATTTTTAACCAATTACAATACAGAAAATCTAAGTCTCATTGTTATAAAAGGGCCAAAGGCACCCCTCCACCATTTCCCAAGATGTTAGCCCTCCCAAGTAACTAATAAGCTGACTCTAACAAGCCAGCAATAATTATTATGGTAAATATTTGGAGAACTGTCACCCCTGATTAATTATGTCTCACTTGTAAGAAAAGTTTTCAATAGTTTTTTTTAAAATTTAATTGAAAATATTTCTATCAGGGGAGAAGTTAGAAGGGGAAATGGTGCCTTAAGCTGAGTCCTCAAGTGTTAAGGTGAGCAGCCAACAGAGTTGGACCTCTGGCCCTTAGAATAAGGGAGGGTGCCCACTTAAAATGGGAGTCGGTAAATGATACTACACCGGTCCAAACAGGCCAATCAAATGCCCTGTTTCACACCTTTGCAGATTTAGTGAATAGGGTAGTAGCGTGGCAGAACACTGATTGGTTGATGACAAATTCCCAATTTTCTCCTACCGTTTTAACGTGCTGAAACAGCCCCCGTTATATCCTGACACCGGTCCATGTTCAGTGTTACAAACCTACACTACCCTTGAGCCTTAAGGGGTGAAGGCCTTATCAGTTCCCCACTCTCCTTAACACTTGAGCCCTCAACACCTGACCACCATCTCACTTTCTATCTTTTCCCCTCAAAAAGGAAACATAAATTTGAATTAATTTACAGTTTCAAATGTTATAAAACTATAAGTTTTAAATATAAGTATTAATTTGTTTTATTTTTAATTTTGAAAATATTTAAAATTACATTTTGTTTTGAAAGATAATTATCATTAAAGTATTGATTGTTTTTTAATTTTTTTAATAATAAAAATAATCATGTAATAATATAATCAAATAATCATATCATATTTTAATATCATATACTGTCTCAAATATTTTGTCTTATTTTAGTTTTTCAATAGTTTTGTAACATTTGAAACTTCCAATTAATTCAAATTTTATGTTTGGAGAGAGATGAGTGGAGTGGGGAACAGATAAGGACCTCTGCACCTAAAGATTAAGGGATGGAGTTTAGTGCTGTATGTTTTGTTGTTGGCCAAAATACATCCTTCACCCCCCCCCCCCTTCCCCCCAATAGAGTGCGATCAGTGGCGGAGGATTTCCCGGTTGAGGCCAATCCCAGTAGCCTGCTGTTTGATCAATTTTCCCCGAAAACTGCATGAAAATGAAGAAATTTTATCCAGGGGGCGCAAGGGACACTAACCCTAGATCTACCACTGGCGAGAAGTTGTTCAAGTTCATCAAGTGAATCAAGCATGAAATACGCGATAGGAATCCAGACGGTGCCAAATATTACGATGAATTCCATTGCTGCTAAAAAAATCGATTATGGATCAATATTATAAAATAGTAGCTTATTCGGGTGATCGATCAAAGTTGCACCTGGCTGCTGTGATAACAGTCAAACTAACTCGATCTGTTTGACACAGATAATCACAAATGGCTTTAAATTGTTGGGACTGTATTATCAATTTTGTTCATGACATTGAATCAAAATGGTAGGGGAACAAACAAGTGGAGTTTTACTGATTGAACATATAGCATGAACAGTCTAGAATTTAAAATATGACAAGTAACGAAGGGTACTACGACTGGGAGCTCGGTAGGTTAACAGTTCAGTTTCTCATATTAGGATCTTTCTATTGAATAAGTAAAAATCAAATGTAGTAATCAATTTTTCACACTGTGTGTGGAGGGGAAGAGCGGGGGGAGAGGGAAGTGTGTACAAGTGTATGTCCGTGGTGTGTGTGTGTGTGTGTGTGTGCATGTGTAGATCTATAGATGTTGAGTGTGTGTGTGTGTGTGTGCGAGTGTGTGTGTTTGTGTACATGTGTGTATATGGGCAATTGTGTGTGTGTGTGTGTGCAAATATCTGTGTGTGTGTGTGTGTGTGTGTGTGTGTGTGTGTGTGTGTGAAATGTGAAATTCACAGCAATAATTCACTATAAGTGAAGATTAAAAACTGTGGAATGTCTTCGCCTGCTCTGGACTACAGAGTATATTTTTCAGAGTCCTCATATCCACCATCAGGAGATTTCTTCTGAATTAAAACACTAAAATCCGGTCCATATAGGCCAGTCGATTTAGTGAATAGGGTAGTAGCATGGCAAAACACTTGGTTGGAGCCAAATTCTCAATTTTCTCATACTGGGCTAATGTTTTGTTGTCTACTGCCTTGAAAATGGCCAAAATACATTCTTCACCCCCAACTCTTCACCCCCCTCCCCAATAGAATGCGATCAGTGGCGGAGGACTTCACTGGGGCAGGCCAATCCTAAAGGGGAACGCCAGCCTGCTATTTGACCAATTTTCCCCGAAAACTGCATGAAAAATGAAGAAATTTTCTTCGGGGGGGGCCGCAAGGGACCCTAATCCTAGATCCACCACTGGCGAGAAGTTTTTCAAGTTCACCAAGGGAATCTAGCATGAAATACGCGATAAAAAGCCATACGGTGCCAAATATTGCGATGAATTCCATTGCTGCTGAAAAAAAAAGATCGATTATGGATCGCCATTATAAAATAGGAGCTTATTCAGGTGATCAGATGTATACCTGGCTGCTATGACAACAGTCAAACTAACTCGATCACTTTGACACAGATAATCACAAATGGCTTAAAATTGTTGGGACTATATTATTAATTTTGTTCATGACATTGAATCAAAATGATAGGGGAGTTTCACTGATTGAACGTGATACATGGACAGTCTAGGATTTAAAATATGACAAGTAACGAAGGGTACTACGACTGGGAGCTCGGTAGGTTCACGATTGCTGAAAGAAATGAAGAAGTAAAAATCAAATGGAATAATAAACTTTTTCACACCCTGTTTTGTGTGTGGGTGCGTGTGTGTGCGTGTGTTTGTTTGTGTGTGTGTGTTTGTGCGTATGTGTGCGCACCGCGCGCGTGCGTGTGTGTGCGCGCGTGCGTGTGTGTGTGTGTGTGTGTGTGTTAGGCTGTACTGGATTACAGAGTTGTTGTTTTTTTTTTCAGACTCTCCTTACAGGCAGGGGTCGTCCACTTTACAGCAAAGTCAGGTATTTGTCCTTTCCAGAAGTACAAAATATATAATTGTGGGAAATATTATGAATTACTAGTTCAAAGCAAAAAATGATAACTGAAGTCTTACATTTACAGGAAAATACTCAATATGAGCAACCATCACAGCGAGAGCAACAAAAACAGCGACGGAAGATGAGAAATTTACCAATACTGCCGAGTACTGAGTACCCTTTCAGCAATCCTCGTTGCTATGACGACCATGGAAATGTAAGTCTTAAGACCAAGAGTCGTCCAAAATTTTGTAGAAATAAACTTCTTTGTCACGAGTTGGGCTTTGAGGAGCTAACTGTAACAGTGTGTATTTATGGCAAGGACATCAGATTTAGTACATAGCATGGGTTCACATGCAGCAAGAGCCTTTAGCTCCTCAAGATCACTCATGATGGTTATTTCCAGCCAATCAGAATGCAGTGGGCACATGATATGGTATGTTGTATGAGTGAGCCAATCAGAATTAAGAGTGATGATGTAATAACTAGACAGAGTATTGTATCCATACACCTAGCTACCCACACTGTCTGCAATGGTTTTAACCCCTCCAATCACTTGGAAACAATGTTAAGACCCATAAACTGTATGCTTCTACCTGGGACAGAGCTTAAAGTCAGTTTCTAGCTTCTATCCAGGAGAGGGACTACTTTTTATAGTGTAGTGATATGAAGGTGCTCCTGCCTCCCTTTAAATACCCTGAGAGCCCATTGGTCCTCAGGAAAGGTAGGCTGGACACCAGACAATTCACATCACCCCATGCAATGGGACTTCTCAGGCATAGAAGGAGTTTAGCTCCTCATGGCCCAGTGAAGCCAGGAATACCTAGATCTTGCAGATCTAGCCATTCTGGGCACTTTGGTGATAGTTTCACTGGTTGCCATGTGGTTAGCTCCCCCTTCATATTTTTAATGTAATTTAACTTGCAATCAGTACAGTGTAACGTTTACAGTAGAATTGTCATTGTAAACCTAATCATTGTAAATGTATTGCAGGGTTTCATCTTTAGTTTCAACTCAGAGTGTAGTTGTGCTGAATAGCCATAACTGTAGATTCCCACTCCCACCTATTGGGAGTAGCACATGTACCATCTGAAGAGCAGTACAATAAAGTATTCAAGTATGAAGTCTGGTGTGTTTCCTTTTGCTCTGGTCTCCTCCCAGGAGGAGTTAAAGACTTGATTCCCCAGTCATTACCCAAATTGTGGCCCAGTGCATAAATAACCACCCATGAACAACTGCTGTCACCCCCTGGAGATGGAAGCTGCATGCCCTGACTGCTGACTGGGGAGCTAAATTGACTGTAAACTAATTGTTGGTGACATTCTTAATAGTCTTATTAATAATTACACAAGACAGTCCTGTGTGACCACAAGAGATGTAGCAAATCAAATTCTGGTCCTGTCTGGGGGGAGGGGAGAGGGTATACCCTGGTCCTGTCTATGAGTACCCCTTGGTCCCATCCAGGGATTACCCCTGGACCTGTCCAGGGGGGCACCCCTTGTCCCTCTGTGGAGGTGTAAAGACAGTACCTTCTCATGTTCCTTATAAGCTAATTATTTATACTATTGCTGCGATTTTTTTTCTCTGTTTGCAGATAAAGGTTGGGACATTCAAATGGACTCCAGATCCATCGGAAGGTCCATACAGACCGTTTATAATGGACAAAACAAGAAGTGGATACGTGTCTCATGCCAAGGTCATGGCCAAAAATGATGAGGAGTTGAAGAAGGAAATGGACCAAACTGAGTCAAAACTCAAATGCTTCACATTTGTATGTTGTTTCCTGTGTGCACTTCAAGGATTCAAGCATTTGAAGAAAGCGCGGGAATTTTCTTCCACAGGAAATGACGTAGAGGCAAGAGACGCTTTGTTGGACGCTAAGATCAAGCAGGCCCACTCAAAGTTTGCGGGACTCATAATTTGCTGGGGAATCTTCATGGGCGTTTTTCTAATTGTCTTGTTGCCATTTATTTGGATTCCCTATTTGATAGTTGTGGCCGCGTAACAAGTTTGAGATAACTGGTTTTTACTCTAAAAGGAATGATGATTAAAAGCTGTTAATGTAATTTTATATTCATAATCGCATTTTGTGATAACAGTGACAGTTGCTCCGGTGACTGGAAAATTGCTGTAAAAGTTTTAAAAATAGTTGAAGACTCCTTGAAGTAGTTGATTATCTAGAATAACTGAGCCGAGATGGAGCAGGTGTCGCACCAGAGGTGAATCTGAGGAATCCATAACACATAGGCACAAAGCATACAAACAAGCGATCCACCTTGGTTTTGAAACCCAGGACAGACATCACCAGTATTTTAAAGCAAGGGCATCACTGCACGAGCTATATTCAAACGGAACTCATGACTTGTTGTCTCGGGAGAAAATGTCACAATTCAGTACTTTTTCAAGAAAATATTCAATTCCTATGTCTATGTTTCAGTGGATACTGACACAATGAAAATTCAGAAGGAAATTGAGTATGTAAATTCACATATTTCAGAAAATATAGTGAAATAACCAATATCTCATAAGCTTATCTCTTTACAGTTTTGTCACTATATTTTCCAAATTTCAGACTCCATCTTTCAGAATTGTTTCATGTGTCATTATCCACTGAAACATAGGTGTAGGAATTGAATATTTTCTTGAAAAAGTACTGAATTTTGACATTTTCTACCAAGACAACAAGTCATGAGTTCCGTTTGAATATAACCCGTGCAGTGGCCGCAGATAAAGTGGCAACTCTCTTTGCTCGCTGTGAATAGGCCATAAGATTGAAACATGAATTTTTTTTTTAAAAATTTTCAAACTTGTAACACAAGTATGTAATTCATACTATTATACTGCAATTGTTGTGCAAGCATTTATTTTAAATAAAACACAGGCTTTAGATACAATTCCACAAAACAAATGCCAATATTTCAAAATACTACAAATAAATTTTACAATTTTACCTGACTAAACAGAGTGAGATTTGATCGAGCGATGAAATATCATAATAGATCTAGTGACAATAACAATAATATATAATTAATTTGGATTTGTTATCCGGCTGTGAAATGCACAGCAGCACTATGAGATCTTTGGATCACGATTCATTCAGGCCACTACCTATTTGTACTGTTGCCATAACGATTTGATCAATAGTACTGCGTTTTTTTCTTCAGTCTAAATAGAACAATTCACGTTTTGTAAATGTGAGGTTGAATCTATTCCTGGCCCATCCGCGAATAGATTTGAGACCCCATCCACGAATAGATTCGAGGCCCCATCTGTGAATAGATTCAAGGCCCCGGCTGTGAAAAGATTCGAGGCCCCAGCTGCAAAAAGATTTGAGGCCCTGGCCATGAATAGATTCGAGGCCCTGGCTTGAAACTGATTTGCCCAAAATTTAAAACAAATTGAGTAGGAGTTCCCCAACTCCCCCCCCCAAATTTGGACCACTGCTTCCTCATTGCACCAAACTCTTCCAAATGGCAAAAAAAGTACTTCTGTAATAGGTTTTAGAGTCCCCACCACCTGCGGTCTGAAATGATTAGGTGCTAGGTTTTAAAGTCCCTGCCACTTGTGGTGTGAAATGATTAGGTCCCCACCACCTATTGAGGGTAGGGGAGTGAAGGGGAGCAAAGGGGGCAAAGGGGGCAAAGGGAGCAAAGGGGAGTGAAGGGAGTGAAGGGGAGCAAAGGGAGCAAAGGGGGTGAAGGGGCCTCAAATCTATTCGTGGCCGGGGCCTCGAATCTATTTGCGGGGCCTCGAATCTTTTCACGGCCGACGAGGGGAGCGAACGAACCACCTCATGAAACTTTCACTGCCTGATATTTGAATTTTAATTTAACTGGAATTAAACATCATTACAACTAACGAGGGATACACGTTCAGTTGGGAGAGAGGTGAGTCAACAATAAACAACTTGCATCGGTTATGTTTTCACAGGCATCTGTCTGTTGACACGGGGGAGATACCCCAGTTCCAGGTTCTTTCCCAGACTCAGGATTTCCCAGAGGGGGCGCCAACCCCCTAGGGAGCCGTTAGCATATTATTTGGCCAATTATCCGAGTTTTGCACTGTGACAAGACATAAAATTCCTAAAATCTTAAAATTTGAAGAATTTCAAATTGGTTGTTTTATGCATTGATTCTTGATGCATCGGGGATGTCTCTTATTCCTCTTTGCGTCACATCTGATCTAAACGTGCATTAGATCACCAAGAAGTCAACAGTCCAATCATCTGCACGGACACCACTCACTACAGGAACAACAGCAATGTCTGGAACAAAAGTTCTCGTTCGTCCGCATGAACAAGAAAGCCTTCAGTAGGACAAACTCATATAAACCACGGCCAGTTCCGAATCTTACTCCCAGACAAAGGCGGGTGAAATGTCTGGGGCTGAGGCCGACACTGGGAGATTAGGAGCCTCCTTCCTGCCTGGTCCTCTCTACTCTTTTCCCATCTTCAAAGTGTCTCGTGGGCTATGGACTCCCTTTGCAAGATGTATACGACTGAACGTATTCGAATTTTTCCTAAATGAATTCTGTACAGATTTTGTAGAATTTGTGACAAAAAATTGCTGTATTTGACCCAGCTATCTCAGAAACTAGCACTCTACCTTAGTGCCACAAAGACAGAGGTAACAGAAAAGGTGTTTGACACTCGAGCTTTTCCTGAATAATACAAATCTGACATTTCTGGCATTTTTGTAAAAAAAAATGACATCGAGGGTTCAAAATCAGCAAAAGATAAAGTTGCCTCCAGTAGGAATCGAACTCACAACACCGACCATCTATAGATTAGAATTCTAATGCCTTACCCACTCAGCCAATCTGTCATTTCTTACCAGTCTCAGGTTGTCAGATCCTTATAAAGTCAGGTTCTTTTGAATCTTGAAATGGAGTGGAGCATGAAACAAAGTTAGAACATTCTGTTCAGCACATGTCTCTGTGGCTGAGAGGGTAAGGTATTAGAATTCTAATCCATAGATGGTTGGTGTTGTGAGTTGGATTCCTACTGGAGGCAACTTTATTTTTTGCTGATTTTGAAACCCCTCGTTGCTAATTTTGTACAAAAATGCCAGAAAAGTCAGATTTGTGTTCTTTAGGAAAAACTCGAATAATTCATGGTTCAGTGATTTGTCTGATTCCCCGAATTCGTTGAATTCACTGAAAGTTCCGTTCTATTTAGGAAAAACTCAAGTATCCTCCCTTATACTACGTACGTGGTCTGTAATACGGTTGGATATATTGGTGATCAATACCATGCGTACACAGTTTATGTCTCGAATACTCGTTCTCCTTATGTTCTATTGTATTGAAAATACAACTGTATGTTTAAATAATTCATGTAAAGGCTGGTTTACACGTAACGTCTGCGTTTGCGTTTTCCCATTAGGATATTTCTTGTGCATTCCGACATCGAATACAGGCCAATTGAATCCCCTGTTTCACACCTTTGCAGAATTTAGACTAATAGTGAATAGGTTTGTAGCGTGGCAGTCAACTGATTGGTTGGCGGCCAATGCACAATTTTCTCCTAATGATTGTTCTATTCTATCCTTGAAAGTAAGTCAAGCTGCTAACAATTCTTAAGCCTGGCACAAGCTCCTATAACACGATTTTGAATATTTACGGAGTTGCTAAAAAGGAACCATAATTGTTTTCCTTTCTATAGGTCTCCAAGCGCTAAAATTTAAATCCGTTTCGATTCAAAAGTACCTTCAGCAGACCCAACCCTTACCAATTGCTGTTTTTCAACTCAGATGCAAATTGTTTTCTTTTCTATGGGTCTCAAAGCGCTAAAATTTAAATCCGTTTCAATTCAAAAGTGACTTCAGCAGACCCAACCCTTGGCAATACGTTCGTTATATGAGTATTCCCAATGTCTTAATCCAAAAATATAACGCATTTTTATCTGCCAAAGTAACATCAAAGGTCTCATTTGATTTGTAGACCAAATGAACCTTGAGTAAATAGATTTATTTTTATGGTGAAGCTAATGCTCTGTACGAGGTGAACACTATTTGTCAAGCAGCATTAGGTGTTGTCAGATAAAAATGTGTGGGTGAAGCTGCTCTGGGAACTTTGAAGGGCTTCGGATAATACTAATCGTATTGAATGCCGAATTCTATCCATTGCTTCTAAGGAAAGTCTGCTTAATGAACTAGTAAGTCACAAATGATGCCACTAATCACATTCACAATGGGGCAATACTATTTTCCTTCCAAAGTGCCAAGGTGGAAAGTTAGAAATTTTGGAATCTAAGTTAAGTCCGATTCACACAATTTGCAAGTTGTAATTAGATAGATTCTTTCAAGTAGTTTCACTTTGAATTCTTTGTGTCATGTCCATATCTGTAATAGTTTTGAAAATATGTTGGTGTTGGTTTAACCAAAAAAAACTCACACAGAATTGTCACACACAATATAGCAATGCAATTTATAGAAAAGTGCTAATGTCAGAATCCTGATTAGGGAGAGGTGGTTTATAGTGGTCATCTTTGATCAGTCATATTGTTATCAGCCATCTCACTTCCTTTCACAAAAATAATGAAACGACTTGGGAAACAGATAACCAGCAAATATTACCAAAAAGCCTTCAATTATAACTTATTAGTGGGCATCTTGGGTGTAATGCATTACTGGAGCTCATAAAAAACTGAAATGGTCCAAAGAAAAAGAATTTTAACAAAAACTGATTCCCAAAGAATTTGTGCCAAGCTTCAACATTAGTATTTTATTGACTGGCTTAGATGTAAGCAACTGATCGCCAAAAATAAGGGTCAAGCTGTAACTTAGGATGCTGTCAACCATCATGGATGTCAGCAAGCTATCACCAGAAAACACAAAAATTGGTAGTAGTGGTTCCACTGGTAAAGAATGTAGGAAAAATGGATTGTGGATTTCGTAATTCCAAAGTTCTAACTTATTCATGTTTGCAATTTCCTCTGTGGAGTTCGAAGATATAGTATTTAATAAACATTCAATGTTGTGATATGAAATTTTGATCTTTGTGCATAAATAAGTAAAAGAAAAAATCATTTTTGAAAGAACCTACGTGTACGGTGATTTATCAAGAATAGGTTAACACATGGAAGTTTTCCTTGGAAAATAACAACTGGAGGGCATCGGGGTGTAATAGAACATAACAGCAGTTGGATCACTGTTCCTGCTGAGTAAGCAATTTTATTGAACATTTTATTAAGATATAAATTGTTAGACTGTACTGCATGAATACAGATTAGGTTGGTGCCACGCTTGTCTCCCTGAATACCAACAAAACATGTCCTAGATTAAAGACACGTTCTTCTTAACCGTGGATTGATTCTTACACAAACAAGTCACAATGCCCACATTGTTCACAGACTAATTGCGTCTGGCTGAATGCTCAAAACAACATAATTGGTTTCTATTTTCAAGAATTTATCTATTGTTAGTATGGGCATCCACGTTATGTTAGATTTTGTGAGGATTCACTGAATGCAGGCTTGGGTTTTTTTGCAACAGGCAATGACAATTGTGAATATCTGAGCTTTCCGTTATGAAAGATTTAAATGTCACTCACATCTCCTTGATATTAAATGTAATCGGATTTTTATCCTAATGAGATTCTGTAGAAATTCTACAGATTTTAAAATAAAAATTTGTGAAAAATGGTATTTGAACCTACTACCTCTTGCATAAGAGACAGAGGTGCTAGCACAGCGCTAGATGCCAATTGATGCTTCAATTATTTATCAGATTCTACAGAATTCTACAGAATGGATCTTCATATGGAAAAGCTCAAATTGCACAGTGTAATATGATAAAACTTGTTTCCGACAATACGTACGATTTCATATTTTTCAGTTCATGAAAACAGATTTTAACCTTGTCGCATGACATAATCGTGACTTAGAACTAAAGAAAATTAGCTCATCTTAATTATCTTCTCAGCTTCCATTTCGAAAAGAGTTGAAAAGAATCTTTCTGAAATCTTCTCATATAATTAATTAATGTTGGTTCCTCATCTATTCTTCATTGTTGCAAGCATGCTTGCAAAAAATTAAGACACTGAGGCGAAAACATGATAATGCATAAAGAAATGAAGTGTTTCATAACATTAAAGGGAATAGCAATTTCAACATTCAGTGTTCACTGCGAAGCAAAAATATATCATGTTTCAACTCATGAATGATTTTTTTTGCGAAAAACAGTGGAAAATACAGGGAAAATTCTCGCAGATGACATTGTGAAACTTTTCAGTTTGACGGATTTCTAATCAAAATGGGGGAAAAATTATACATGTAAGAGAGTAAAACTATTTGCAGAGGTGAGCTGCCACAGCACAGTGCATGAATTTTAGAAAGTTTTGACTGCTTTAAAGGAGAAGAGCCAGATTGTTTTGAATAACGTTTATAAGGTAAGTGAGCCACGCATATTGCAAAAACATTAATAAATAGCCAATACATTTGACTAGAAAATAGCACATACAAATTACATTTTGATTCAAACTGCCTTTTGGCTCTTGATCATTTTATGAATGGGTGCGGCCAATTCGGAACCAATTTCCTCAATTCATTTAGATCTACCTCACCGGGGATTTCTTTTACTCACTGTGTGAGCATAATCCTCAATGGTAATCTCCTGCTAATACAAACCTTCCATAAACCACCTGCCTAGCCCCACTAAGCTATGACAACATTGGACGTGTAGGACATAAAAATATAGTCGGGTCAAGAAGACGGAAGGTCGTCCACAAATGGAAATCAAACGGTGGTTTCAGTTACCCAAGCAGTCCTCATCACCATCCAATCAATTATTTACATGGAATGCACAGATTGAATATTAGGTTGTATTATATTTTATTTCTTGTGCTTTTATTATGCCCAGAAATGAAATTCAGAAATTAAATTAAATTCAGTAGCTGTGATGGTCACATTTGAGAAATTCTAAATTAAAGAATAAAACAATAGATTAAAAATTCAAGGAGTGAAGAATTCCATTTTGATGACTCGTTAATGTTGTTACCCAGTATAAATTCATTACCAGACTTGTGCAAGTCTAAACTTACTTCATTACCAGACCTGTGCAAGTCCAAACTTAATTCATTACCAGACTGGTCCAAGTCTAAACTTAATTCATGACCAGACTTGTATAAGCCTAAATTTAATTCATTACCAGACTTGTACAAGTCTAAACTCAATTCATTTCCAGACTTGTGCAAGTCTAAATTGAATACATTACTAGACTTGTGCAAGTCTAAATCTAATTCATTACCAGACTTATGCAAGTCCCCTCCTCACCTTCCATTTCTGAGGTTTGTTTCAATCTCACCTTGCTCACCTCGCCTGCTCCACACAAAAATAATATGTTTCACCTGGCACGGAAAAAATTTCCAAAAAAGTCATGAGGCAATCCCGTTTCCATCAATAAGGTAACTCTCTACGAGTCAACAACGAAAAAATAATACTGTACAAATTGAATTTCCGAGTAAATAATAGAAATGTCTGTTATCTTGATGAACAGTCCGCAATTTGACGTGGTTGTAAATAACTATGCGACGTGACATGAATTTCAGTCAGCTTGTCTCAGTGAAAACATTCTAGTTGCTGGCTCGTTAGAGTCAGCTTATTGATTACTAAAGGGGGTTCTTAACATATGGGGAAATGGTGGAGGGGAGCCT
>JBCAUG010438339.1:0-15877 GCA_038406175.1 Haplosyllis leylae
TTTCCACTGATAACATACCACAGTATTTACATGATTACTACGTGCTACGCAACTTTGGGATTCTAGCCGCTTTCAGTATTTCTCATGACAGGCAAAAACTTAAGACAATGCTTTAAACATTTTATATGAAACGAAACCTCAAGCACAATTCCTCCATCTTGTGCTGAAAGTGAAAGATTAAATATTTTAGATCTGGTTGAAGAGTTGTGTGACGGAAAGCCAGCACTCATTAACCCAAACACCGGCAGGGATTTCGACTGTCGTACGGGAAGAGAGCGCTGTCCTGCGGGATCCTACTGTCACAAAGTCGCTGACGGAGCTAAGTGCTGTAGAGAAGGTGAGTAAGAAGATCCTGCACAACTTTTGCTGTTATCGTGTGTTTCAGATTTTATTTTAACTAATTCATCAGATTATCTTTGATGAACTATCACAATGTTTCTGTGTTATCTTCAGACGCTTCACTGCAATTTGAGTTTTAAAAATAATATAGACCTACATTTAATTTGTGTGCATTAAAAGTATTCCTCGCCTAGCTTTAAACTGTTTAGAACTTTGTTTGAAACCATTCAGACTCACAAATATTGTTACTACACTGCATGTGGTCACGTGTTTATTTTTTGCTTTGATCACGTGATATTACAGAGGATCCAATCAGGAACTGCGTTGATACTCGTTACGGATGTTGTCCTGATGGCAGAACAGCTGCACCAGGTGCTAACGATGCTGGATGTCCAAGTAAGCAATAACGTTTTCAACTCATGAGTACATGCGCATTAGTCAGATGGTTTGACCAATGCTTTAGGGTGTAGAACACCTATGCCATTGCCCCTAAAAGTTAGCTTTATTAAGCCAGTTGCTTTCATTAAACCATCGCAGATACTTTGCAAAATAGGGTTTTCACATGTCGACCAAATATGCACTGAAGTACTTTTTGAAAGTTTTCTAATATGTGTCATATTTTCAGGATTATTTTTCAAAAGAGGAAAACTCATAAGTTGAGCTTTGCTTCACTTTTGTACATGCTTTTTAAATAGGCTATAACTTTGTACATTAGTGTTAACTTCTATGCGGTGGTACTTGTAACTGTTTATTTGAATGAATGGTTCTCCGGCCTTTGGCTACCTTTTCCACTTTTGGACTCCACGTAGGGACAAGAATTCAAAGAACTCTTGATCCGAGGCATGACTTAATTTTGAGTTAATTTTATTCTTTGAGTTCTTGTCAGTTATCTTTTTTTCCCTCCATAAAAGTGGTGCGATGAATCTGCCTGATAAAGGACCATACTAACTTTACTTGATCATTTATGCGGCTTCACCCTAATGTAAGGCACTTTAATACTGCGCAACTGCCCTTCTTTAAGAACTGTCTCCTGTTTGTGATTCGCCAATAGGTGTATGCCAGTGTCACCCACTAGGAGCGTATAGCGCAACCTGTGATCCCAGCACCCTGCAGTGTACGTGTAAACCAGGCGTCGGGGGACGCAGGTGTGACCGTTGTGAACCGGGATACTGGGGTCTACCAAGGATCGCTGAGGGCAATACTGGATGCACACGTGAGTTCACCGAGTCTTTTTCGCTTTCATGTAATATTAACACATCAAAGGGCTCTTGAATAGTGACATTTATGAGCGTCATAGGAATCATTGCAGGAACACCCACAGAATATAATACATAAATTTACATCACAAAATCCGTAGGAAACATGATTCAAGACAGGTATTGTCAGCATCTTGACAAATGCTTGTGATATTATGCCCTTCATGATTGAAGGAAAAATAACCCACAAACCCTTGAATTCCGTAGAAATCTTGCATGTCGCCAGAGCACTTTGCCTATTAAAATGTTTTGGGCAATTTACAATTCAGTGTGATGAAATTGATTCGATCAACAGCTATTTTGCCACCATCAGGGGTCAGGAGCGTGGTCGATTGCAAAGATGAGCGGATGATTGCATGAGCACAGGGACTGCAAACAACATGATTGCAGGAATGTTAAACCCTTTTGCGCTCACAAAAATGCACTAAAATGAACACATTAAAGTTTCTTGTAATCATCTTTTTGATTTTTTTACCATATTAATCTCAAACATTAGACATGTTTGACTTAATCGCAAAATGCCAATAAATTCTAATTTATTTATAGATTTGCTCAAAAATTTCCCCCTTAATTAAAGCATAAGAAACATTTGAAATAATCAAATTTCTACCACATGATCTTCCAGATTTGCTCCTGCCTATTGACAAGTTAATCTAAAAAATGGCTGGTTTGAACAACCCATAATGTGCCTCACAGCTTTCATATTGATTCATATATTTAGCCAAAACATTTTGGTTAACATTCATTGAGGCATTATTTGGATGTTGATGGATTTAATTCTGTCTCTCTGATCATCCACAGATATCAATGGACTTTTTCGTTCTTTGCACTCACTAAAGTTACCCGCGCTCCCACCGGCTCCCGATCCCTGACCAAGCTCCATTCGCTAACAATTAGTAACATAGAAAGGCGCATATAAGATGTTTATTTTTCTTTGATGGTTCCTTTCATCAATATCATCATCAGTTTTGGTGGATCCTGAAACACGCAGCAGACGCAGATGCTCTGACGCTGAAATGTGTTCGATAAAGTTATCTGTTCCTCTTTTCAAAACTCACCAGATTCGTGTTTACTTTATTTCAAAGTAAATGAACAAAACAACTTCAAATCTGGGAACTGATCACTGTAATGGCACGTTCACACTGCACGGGAATGGGAACGGGGCAAGTACAGGGAACGAGACTGGTACGATAAGAGACAATGGGTCTGGTCTTGCACCAGACCCTGGTGCAGTGTGAACAGTTCTGCATAACATATAGTAACCCATTGTTTCCAGTCGTGTTCCCAGTCCCAGTCCCATGAAGTGTGAACATGCCATTATACCTCAGGAATCCAGCCCAATCATGTTAAGACTGCGTTCACTCTGACAGACAATGGTACTGACATCTGCTAATGTTGGGTTCACACACAGCCAGCTGGAACAGGGACCAGAACCTGGAACTGGATGAATAGGTTCGATGATTTTATGTAGAACCTTTCACATTGCACCTGATTAGGGACCCAGACCTGGGTTGTATACCCATTTTTCTGGTCCTGAAACTGTTTCAGGTGGTATGTTCTATTGTTATTTCAATGACTTTTGGGCATTCAACCCTGATCCCAGTTTAAGTCAGTGTGAAAGGTTCTGCACAATACAGGTTCCTGTCCCCGTTCTCATCCTGCTTGTGATTACAGCCAATGTAATTACACCATTACATTCTGCACGGGAACAGGACCAGGACAGGTACAGGGAATGGGATCGAGGGCAATGCATCAACATTGTGCTGGTCCCATTCCTTGTACCTGTCCTGGTCCCGTGCAGTGTAAGTAAGCCATTATCTTTGTCTGATCTGAGTTGGTCAGTGTTGACAGTCATTAACGGAAACGTTATGGTAAAGAGAAGTGTGTTATCAAGAGTAAAGTACTGTGAGTACAATGTAAATACCAAAAAAACTTGCAGTAAATATCAGTTGATTAGTCAATGCATGGTGAGGCCTAGAAATAGGTAGTTGTTGTACCAACACTGATAATGTAGTTGTCATTGTAGCTTGTCAGTGCAATGTGTTCGGATCAGTACGAGATGACTGTGAACAGATGACTGGTAGGTGTGTGTGCAAACCCGGTGTAACGGGTTCCAAGTGCAACATCTGCCCTAACGGTAAAGAACTCGGACCTCAGGGATGCACAGGTATACCTATGCAGTACATTTACACTTTAGCTTTTGGTGCTAACTGCTCTACAATAAGGCTATTGCGTTAAGGAGTTGAAATTGTATGAACCATCAATGCTCTGGTAATATTTGCGAAGGCAGCTCCTGGATAGTTACCACAACTACTGATATCTCCAAATGTGCACACCGCCTCCCGATAAATTTATAATTCATTATCAAAACATGTGATGGTTTTTGCAATCTGATTTCGAGACAGCTCGGTCTAACTTTTGAATTACATTGGTCTTTTGTGTGAACTATCTATCAGTTAACTCGGTTTCAATAATTGATTAAATCACTCTACGTACACCATGATTCACCCTGTCTATCTTTTGACACACTTAAATACTCTAGTCTATTAACACAATACAGTTTATGCACAGTTTGGAATTAACTATCAGCCAGTAGGTTTGTGATTTGAATTTAGTACATAATATACTATATAATTGCACTGTTTTGTATGGCTAATTGCACAGTATCTGTGAGGGATGATTTGGTGACACGATTCCCAGTGAAACATTGGATAATTTCCACGGGGTTTTTTCGAGTGACTAATCCAGAAATTTTTCAGCGCTTCTCCATGTCTGTGTTGTGTCCTGAAGTGTACTTGCCAACTTGGTGATATTGTGTTTGTCTGTGTCCGTACAGTGATTACAAAGTGTCTCGTGATGCTATGACGTTTTAACAGTTTAACTTTGCTTAGGACACCTCATTTCGTGTTTCGGAAGACCAGAGAAAAGTCACCAAACTATCCCTTGCAGTAGTACATCTAATGATCACTATTATCCCACCTGCTTATATTGATACGACAACCCTTGACCCACTCTCACTCAATATGCACTACAGACAATTCAGGGCCAGCGCGCTCGTGCAACCAGCTCTACTGCGGCTACGGGGCACAGTGTGAGGTTCATGGTGGTAGAGCGGAATGCGTGTGTAACTCTAACTGCCCTTCACAGAACCGCCCCGCGACAGTCTGTGGATCCGATGGTCAAACATACGCTTCTGAATGCCAACTCAAACTCTTTGCTTGCCGTCTCCAGAAAAATATCCGCCTTGCCTATAATGGCCAATGCCGAGGTTTGCTATCATTCATCCAAATTCACTTCAGTATATGATAACATCATGTAGAGCTCTGTTGTGTAGCACTGGCCGCAGACATATTAGTAACATCATTTCAAAAGCAATGATCATAACTGCTGAATATCTTGGAACTCAAACGTTCCAAAGACCAGTTACTAACTTCCCGAATATTTTGTGCAGCAGGCCAAAAATTTTACAAATCTTTAGTTGTAAGAGGAATTCAATTACCAACCTCCTAAGTTATAGCTTTCTTTCACATCAATCGAAGCGGAATGGATCGCATGTCATAAAAGCATGGAATTCCAGTTTTTAAAATTGACTCCTTTCTACCCTTGGTGAAATTGGTGATGATTGAACCTTAATTTAAGTAGCACTATTTTCTAAATCAACCGGAGTTTTGTTATTGTTTTGTATTTGTATTCCATATGGTGCCTTGTTTTCCCATTATTTCTTCGATATTATCCAAATCAACATTAAGAAGTACACGCTAGTCAACATTTCTGTCTTTCATCTGATTAATTCAGAGTTAACAGTTAAGTAGTAAATATAAAACTGATATTGATGGTATATTAATCTATTTGTGTTATTTCTACCAAGTTCGTCAATATTGCAGATTCTACGGGCACCACAGCTAGTCCACCCCACAGGGGACGTAAAACAACGCGTCACATCACCGGAAAAGTGACTCGTCACATCGTGCCTCCAACCCCAGCCTCACCAGAATACGGTACCTTTTGAAATGGATCTGTTTAAAAGCACTTACTTCTTATGTTAATGTCGATCTACCTTGGTAGTAACATTGGTAAAAACAAGTGAAGGTGAAAGTAAAGTAAGTGGAACATGTAGCATTAATGCCCGTCAGCTACCTGGCTTCAATAGAGGTGCTTGCTCTAAAATGTCCTCATTCTTTCCTCCAACACATAACAAGACAAGTTTCATTTGAATAGGATACATAGGAGACTTTTGCCTGTCAGATGAGGACTGTATTGCAGCACATAGTTACTGTAAGGGAGGACTATGTCAGTGCTCAGATGGTTACACCAATGCTGATGACAACTTATCCTGCCAAGGTAAGAAAAAATCAACAAAATTGAGCGTCTCTATGTGCATTAAATTATATAGTTGTTGCTTCTAAAGTATATGATAATTTGGCTTTTATTGAAATCATTTAGAATTGCATGAATCAATAATTAATGTTTTCCATCTGTTTTATTTTCATACACAAGTTTTCAGAACTAGTTGTACACTGTAATATGATTTTTGATATCCAAAACTTTGGTATTGATTTACATCTTGATATCAAGCACGTAATTTTTTTCTAGTTTTTGGTTATTGTTATTTTGCTCAAAACCTCGCTGCAAAGGCATTTTCTGTAATACTTTGACAAATTGGCATTAGCAAACTGATTTTTGCACTTTAGTTTACAAGCTTGCAAACACACCGCCTTTATTATTTGCCTGTGTAGATGGATACAGCATAGCCGAGACCGTACTGGACGCTGCATGTGCTCGAGAACCATGCGGTCCAGACGCTGAGTGCACGCCTACCCCGGGCGGGGGCTTTGAATGCCTTTGCCCTGTCGGAAAAACTGGGAGGGTGTGTGATCAAGGTGGGTTACAGAGTAACAACTGTTTCAGAAGTGATATAGGTATATTTCACGAATGAGAATCTGGTCATGATGTGGCTGTGATTTTCTTCACGATGTTCATGCAGAGGCAGTCATGCATGTCGTGTCACCAATCTTCATAACATTCGTGTTCGTTCTTCAAATGATTTAATTGATGATATTGTTCCATGTGGTGGACTTTATTCAATTACTGATTGTCTGTTTACAATGTGTCAAATTTAATCGTCAATACAGCAACTAAAAGAAAGGAGGGTAAGCGGACAACACGTGAACATTGGATAAAGTCTATCATTTTTTCCAGTTAAATAGGCCCAGTAGAATGATTAATTAACATGAACAAATTTCCTAGAATAGAGTCGTAGTTGAAAATTAGTTTAATGAAAAAAAATTGTGTACATTTTGTGTTCTGTCTATTTCGTTCATGAAGTACATCTTCAAACCTTGATTTCTTGGCCATAAAAAATTGTCAGTATAAGATGTATTTAGCTGGAAATTTTATTTAGCTTCTAGTAATTGTGTTTGATATCATTGCATGATGGTCCATAGTTGTGAGTGAAAATATCATTTGTAGTGCGGGTAGAAATCTGTAGAAAATGTTGGGAGTATTGTGATTTGTTTTCAGATATTAAGGATTCCGACTCTGATAAGGAAAGCTCATGGTTTAGTAATTGGTTTTATCCCAATGATGACGGGGGTGAGTGGACCTGGATTTGGCACGGGATAGTCCTCTATTACCACATCTTTGACAAACATTCCAATCTCTCGTCTTATATCTTAAGATTTGCATTTTTGTTTGCATTTTGCTAAGTATTCGTCTCCTTTTCCACACAACCTGACTGTCTACTTTCTCTCAATGTCGCTGATATTTTGACTAAACATTGAATTTTCCCCACATTTTCTCCAAAACTGAGAAACATGAAACACATACTGAAAACGTTTCATTCATATTCTTTGTGTACATATGGCTATGTTTTCTCTCTTGAAGATTGCACATTTCCACCAAAAATTAGAAATCAGGCACTTTACACAAAATCACATGTAAATATACACCATAGGTATTACTATCGTTAGGAAATTGGGTAATTGAAGGTGCGAGTTACAATTAGTAGCCTCAGAACATCTTGGAGATGATTCTTTTCAATTGTTCAGTTTTTCTTGGAGTTTTTCGTAAGGTGTATTTCGTATGGGAGAGTTCTTGATTTAATTTCAATTTCAAATCGCTTGGTACAACCAGACTGTAAAATAAAAGACAATGGCAATCGCGTTTTTCGAATTCTTAACAACCAGTAAACATAACACCAATACGTGTAGTATAACCATATAGATTAGTGTAGTGTAATCGTAGTATCAACGCTTTGTGAACCTTTAGCATGTAACAATCACGAAGATTAATGTTTCAGTTCACGTTTGAAACAGAACCAGCTAAAGGTGTCGTACACGATTAATTTTAACCAGTGCATGTGTGATTACTCTGCATGTTCATTTTTGTTTGGCTTCAGCAGTTCTCATAGATTCCGATTTCACATTCTCCGACCTTCCTGCGACCTCGCTGAGTGAACCGCATGACCTCAGTGACCTTGACCCCAAGCATGGTGAGTTCTTCTAGGTTAAAAAGAACACACATCCATTCTTCATTCCATTGTTTTCATAGACCGTCGTATGTTCTCACCATCTCCCACAGTTTATGTTAACTTAAGTTCAAAACGATTGGGTTACTTTGAAACACAAATGAATTATGGTTAATCGCTTTAATTATGTTGAAGAAGAATGGATGTCAACTTTTTCCGTTTAGGTATGATAAAATCAGAAAGAAATTTACATGTTTATTGGTGTAATTAAATTTGCAAAAAGGATGAGAAAGTGAAATTGTTTCAGGTTTGATTCTGTTATAACAAGTGGTGTCCATGTTTTGCTTTTGTGAAACACAATTGGGTGTAATCTAATGTAGTTTATGTATGAGGGTCACTCTAAAACTTCTCTTAGCACTGGAAAAAAGCACACTCTGCAATTGCAAGAGGCACATTTCATAAAACTAGTGGTGATACATAACACAACTAAGAGTAATCAACAGTAGGTGTATTTGTCTTTTGACTGCCAACACAAATGTAGACCAAAGAAGCTGTTTTCGGAATTGCAAAATTTGGAATGTCTTCTAATCTATAAAGTTACCCACGTAGTTCTTTTGGTAATTAACAGTTGATGGATAATTATGTCAATATCTTTGAATTTGAACTTTCGGTTTTGCTTTCAAAAGAGAATTTTTCCTTGTCATAAGTAATTTCAGAATGGTCCATTCTGAGACTGCTTTGTGTTGGCAGTCTTGTGGTTTTGTAGTAGCCTTTCAAAAAGTTCCAAATGTTTTCATGTACAGAAGGTCTGTTTATGTCTGACTTGTTCATTGTTTTTCTTTGCCATCAATACTGCTACAGCAACTGCACGGCCACTGATTTAGATTATTTCCATTTTCAGTACAAGACTTAATGATGCCATCGTTTGCTGGTCGGTCATACCTCGAGTTGACAAGAATCCATCACGTGAACAAGGAATTAACTATTGAAATGGAATTTCGCACACACAACAATGACGGGATTCTTATTTATGCGGGCCAAAATGAAAATGGTCAAGGAGATTATGTTTCCCTTACTGTTAAAGACGGACACGTTGAATTTAGGTAACTACTTGAACCAAGAGACATTTGGCATTGCTGTAAATCGGTTAAAGGCATGCAAAATCATGGGTTCATTCGCAAGGGGGCAAACACAGACCGAAAGACAACATGATTGAAAAAAGTTTTCAACAAGTTCAAAGGAACCAAAGAGTTTCTATCAAAATGAAGAAATGACCATTGAAATTGGTTTGTGTTTCTTAGGTATGACCTTGGAAGTGGACCCGTTGTGCTGCGATCTCCAGACAAGGTGAAGCTGAACACCTTCCACAGGGTGGTAGCGCGCAGGTTTGGTAAAGACGGTGAGATTAGACTGGATAACGGAAGAACTGAGAAGGGGGCCACGCCCGGGACACTCAAATCCCTTAACATCGAGACTTCACTGTTCATGGGCTACGTCCCTGACGCCACGCAAGAGTACGTTGGATCACAAATACATCATTTTGTACTTTTTACTGGAATTCAAATATGTTCACCAATTAATACCAATTTAACATGATTGATACTGTGGTTTACTCCAATTCATTAAGCAGTGGCCAAAATATAATATGTATAATCCAATGGGTTACTGCCAATAACACAAATGCCTTCCGTACCACTAACAGTCATTTATTCCAAGACGAATTTTGTCTTCATGAACAAATAGATTTTGATAAATTACTAATGCTGGGAAAATTATTGGAACATTCTTTCAGGGTTTTCACAAACGCAGGAGTAGATGTTGGTTTAGTTGGATGTGTCATGTCTTTGAGAATTGATAGCAAAGAAGCAGAAAAGGAATTTAATCTTATGTTCCCTGGATCTGATGATGTCATTGGCGGAACTGGTATTGGTATGTGATATTTATAATATACAAATATATATTCCAAACTCTTAGTCTTGATCGACTCCAGTCGCTTATTAGGTTTCCAGGTTAAAATTATGTCTGAGTCACAACAGTTTAAGTTTCTAAAAACTTACAATAAACGGTTGTTTTTAATTTGGTAGGTGAGTGCGGGCGGAACCCATGCTCCTCACTGCCATGCCAGAATGGTGGTACCTGCCTCAAGATTGATAACATCAAATTCGAATGTAAATGCCTGCCTGGTTGGACTGGTGAGTGCAATGGGGAACAACACGGAATTTCCAAAAATATCTGGTTTTAGCATCATTGTCTTTGTGTGCATATCGAGAAGCTCAGTTTGAGTTTGAGTTTTCAGATTCAGTTTCGTGGAAAGAATACAGCTCATTTGCTGACTAGCTAGATAAATATCGAGGGAATCTAGCTTGTTGACAAATGAGCTGTATTCCACAAAATGTAAACAAGATTTAATACCTGCATCACCTGGGTTCAAAACCAGCAAAAATCTAGCTTGTTGGTAAATGAGCTAGATTTTTCCAGTTGCCTGACTGACTTGCTGTGTGGCCAAGTGAACCAGACAAGAAGAATACAGCTTGTTTGCTGACTAGCTAGATTATTTGTTGCCAAAACTCAATCTGAATCTGAAAACTCAAACTCAAACTGAGATGCATCGATCACACGTCTTTGCAATAAAATTTTAATCTACACATTTAAATTAAAATGGAAACATTAACATTCAGGAGAAACATGTGACCTGGATATATCGGGACGCCCCTGTGATCCTAATCCATGTCAGGGTGGTGGAACCTGTTCCTTGTTACCATCTGGAGATTTCTCCTGCAGATGTCCTCCTGGTAGACAGGGTCACAGATGTCACTTAGGTATGTATGAACAAATGTAAAACATGAAATCTGTTGGAATTTCGGGTGCAGTAGTTGGTTTCCTGAACGCCGCCTTAGATGACATTACCTCACAGATTAAAGTTCCAATGTCAATCTCGTGGAAACTTCTTACACGACTTCACAACCTCCCCCCCCCCTCCATTGTTATAGCACAGATGTACAAACAACAGCTGTGCTTAAACAAAGAACATCATTGTATCATTGTCAGACCTTTCTAACTTGAGTAGGTAATCATTTAAGATAGATAACAATCGCATTGCAGATGGAGCTCTGGATGTTACTGGAACCACTGTCCCAGAGTTTCATGGTAATTCGTACATGGTTCTGGAGATGAAAGAAAAAGTTGGACATTCTTTTGCGTTCGAAATTTGGTTTTTGGCTAAAGAACCTAATGGTAAGTGTTCGTGTCCTTGCATATTCCGAAGATGAAAATTTATCAGGTTGTGAAAGGTTGTAACTGTTCGTTATTCATTGTTCATCTGCCCTCATTCCACTTGCTAGGCGTGATTCTGTATGGAACACAAGATGAAGCAAATACAGGAGATTTCCTTTCTCTGAACCTCGTCAATGGATACCTGCAATTCAGATACGATTTAGGAGGTGGCATCGCGAACATAACGTAAGTGTATTCAAATTTTAAAGATTATCTCAAAATCCGTTAGAATTGCTTTTAAGAATAAAATGTCCTGATGATTTAATTTGTGGCTCTAACAACAGGAGTCCGGGACCAATATCCCTGAACGTTTGGCACAGAGTCGATGTGGCCAGGAACAATAGACATGGTACAATGGTTATAGATGCAGAAACTACGGTGAAAGGACATTCTAGGGTATGCAAAAACATCATGTAATCTGTTTAACCCATTAAGATGTTTTAACCAGTTGACGAGAGTAAATTTTTACTTTATTAAACTTGATTGATTGCAATTCAGGGTGATCTGAACGAATTGAACCTCGGAGAGAACGTTTACATAGGTGGTTACCCTGGTGTTTATCATCCAGAATCCGCAGCTTATACTGGGCTTCATGGAGCCGTCCAGAGGGTAACGCAATCAAACATATTAGATGACTTAAGAGTCCAGTTAAGTATCCTAAAAACTGGATTTTCAATCTTGCCAATGTTAACCTTATAACCGTGTTGCGTTTCAGGTTTATGAAAATGGACAATTAGTTGAGAACTTCTTGACTCAAGCTGTGAGTTTACACGGTGTAACTGAGTACAACGGAGCTCCCTGTCCAAAATTTGGTCACGCGTGTCAAAACAGTGCGCAGTGCATCGCAGTGCTCAATGGCTATGAATGCAAATGCATGACCGGTTACACAGGACGCCATTGTGAGAGAAGTGAGTAATTAACATTACGAGGCGATACCGACCACGACCACCGTCACCGGTTTTTCCCTTCTGATCATTGTAGACTTGCTGGTCATGCTAGACCAGGCCTAGCTGGGGTGGGAAAAGGGTGGCACAGGTTACCTACCTACTGATCATTCTAAACTTGCTGGTCATGCTAGACCGCTTACCTACCAGGCTGGGGGAAAGGCAGGTCACTTACCTACCTGACCGCGGGGGGGGCAGGTCACCTACATACCTATTTGAGGGGAGGGGGTCTCATACCTGACATTGACCCCCTCTCCCCCCCCCCTTTGAACAGAAGGACAGACACAACTTAAAACATTACCTTCCCTCGTGCCACGTACGTGGTCGGTAATAAATTTAGGAACTCTTCATGTAATGCAATATTTTTGTTTCAATTCTCGTTTCAGATTTTTTTTTAAAAAAAAAAAGATTTTAACTCACCGAACTATTGTATATTTAACCAGTTGACAACACCATTGACTTGTCACAACCAATCCAGTTTGATGGGCGTACGTACCACAAGTACCCGAACAAGATTGGATTCAGAGAGAAGGCGCAGGTGGACAATAAGATAGAAGTCAGAATGAAGACAAAGGAATCTGATGGACTGCTGCTCCTTATTCATAAACCATCCACATTACAGGTAATGTGCGGATATTGCTAGCTTTTCACATTGTGTCTCTCTGGATAAATCATCTAGAGAACACCAGAAAATCGAGACGTTAACAGCGTGGTCTCCACATTCCAAAGACAAAACTTTCATTTTTTTTGGAAGCATGGGGGGGGGGTACTCAAATCCAGTGTCAAATTTCCCATGATTTAGGCGTAGAATGGCAAGGTTGCCACGTGTCAGGGAAATGTCAGGGAAAAACAAAATTTTTTCCAGGTCAGGGAAAAGTCAGGGAATTTTGTGATGTCATGTCAGGGAATTGTCAGGGAAATTTTTCATGACATTATTTTCAGATTGAAACTTCCAACATATGACAAGGGCTCTACCTGGGTTGTGTTTATGTAAATGTCTGCTTGGCAAATATAAACTCAAGGTGTACTGATTATTACTATTAAACTTTTACCTTTCAAAAATCCTAGGTGTGTGGGGGAATTGCCATTAATAAGACCTAAAATTTCTTTTTCACAAATTGAAAAATAAAATAAATTGTCAGGAAAAACTGTTATTTTGTCAGGGAAATGTCATGGAAATGTCAGGGAATTTTGAATGGACTCAAATGTGGCAACACTGAATGGGTGCTTATAGAACTCAAATCCAAAGTAAAAGTTCCCCATGAGAACTTTCAAATTATCCTCTCCGCACTACCGCGTGTGGAAACCAATTATGGTTATCTGAACCACTAAAAGTTTTAAAGCTTATTGTTGTTCTGAAGCGACTAAAGTTATCGTATTATTTGCATTTCGTCAAGGAATAAACCCTCGTATGAAAACATTTGAAACATTGTTTGGTTACAATTTGATCGATCTCTTTATTAATTACTCAGGGTGACTACCTAGCAATAGCTCTGAACGCAGGTCGAGTAGAGGTAAGCTATAACCTCGGTAAACAGGCTTTAGATGATCTTCATGTCATTACCTCAGACAGCACCGTCAATGATGACGCATGGCACACAATTCTCTTTGTAAGGTGAGTTGATCAGATATATTAACATGCTGAGTATTTTGCAGTGCATTTCAGTGTCATATTTTCTTTTCAGGTTATGTCATGGCTTAATTAAAAGATGTTTTGAAACATTGACACGATTCATTAATTCTTTACGTGCAGAGAGAAAAGAAAGGGCACACTAACAATTGACAAGGGCGATCCAATCACCGATGTATCGGAACAGGGTGCAACACAGCTGGATACGGATGGTAACTTGTGGCTAGGTAAACGTTTAGATCCTCCCAATTCTTCCAAAATAATTCATATCAAATAAAATTTCTTTTGTTTTTGCCTCACATATCTACATTGTTTGCGTGGATACTATTTTCAGGTGGAGCTCGTCATTTACCAGCTGGTTTACCCGAGGCGTACGACAGAGGATTTGTGGGTTGCGTGGCCTCGGTCAACATTGACAACGACCCACTTCATCTCGTGGAGAACAGGAGCAGCCACCAGGCCGTGGAATTTTGTAAGGAGCAGTAGTGGTGGCCGCAATGGATTGAAGTGAAGTTTTTAGAAAGGATTTTGCAATCTGTAATTTAGTCACACTTCACATTCAAACATAATTCCTGCCATTGAGATATATTGTATTGAAACAATGAACACGATTGCAAGAAAATAATTCATTGTTACGTGAGGTAGTTGTTGATTTAAGGAAGAAGGTGCACACGTTATTTGGTGGTATACGTTTACGAATCTGATATTGATTTGAGACTGTGTGAAATGTACAGCAGAAGTACAACAGGTATGATCGCAATATTTAATACAATTAATAAGGCACCTGACACTGACCATAGACAAAATGATGCTATACAGTTGCTCTGTCGGGCAGCTCTCCTATTGTCATTGTCCCTGGGTCGATACAACTAATAGTTTTCCATGAGTATTTTATAGAATCTTAGGATCATTCAAATGGAGATAAGTACTCCATTGGCTTATTAGTAATTACATGAGTAAAAGCATGACATCAAAAAGAATATTGGGTTTATAATTTGACCCAGAAATGAAGTCACAATATACATATATTTTATCTTGATGATATTACACAACTTGTTCAGCTAAAACGACGTTGTTGCTGGATACATTGTGAACTTTTTGAGGTAATCAAAACTAATTAGAAGGTAATGACACATGTTGTAAAATGTACATTTAATTGAAAGGATGTGTGGATGTGTAAGACAAATACTCCTTTCGTTGTACGTTGTAAAGGCAATCGTCACTTCACAAGAACACTTCATTGTAATAATCTCATCACATTTAATGTAGGAAAGATTCCATGTAAGCTGTGAGAGAAATAGATCTACAATAGTCACATTTTTTGTCAAACTAAAAAAAAAATATTTGTTTTACGACGCGGAAAGATCGTACTTAAAAGCTTCATGTACAAATAATTGTATTTTAAATATTTATCGTGCAATTGTGACGCTGAGTTAACAATGTAAAGAATATGCCATGGTGTAAATGACTGTACTGTGTAAAAAACAGCGAAGTTCTCAACTTTATGACTTAATTTGTTCTTTTGGTGATAATTTTTGAAAGGTTGAATGATTTGTTTCCAATATTCCATGACGTCGTAAAAAAGGCCAGCTAGCGACGTATCCATGACAGGTCAGTGTAGGAAACACGACCTGTTATAAATTGTGAAGAGAGTAATTTGTTGTCAGTTCACAAATAAAGGATAGCAGTATAAGCAATGGATTTAATAAGGATTGAAAACGTCAAGGTTTTTACATTCCATGTGTAAGATATGCTCCAAGTTTCTGTTTGTGTAGTGTTGCTTGAGCGTATTTCTATCAGGTTTACTTCAGTATTTTTAGACTGTAGTTTGTGTTCGCCATTTAATAATTTATTTTCAACAGAGCAGGAGATTTGTGGATTTTTTTTTTTTTGATTTTTTTTTTTTTTTTTTTTTGCAACAGTTTAATTCGTAGATTAACCTCTTGCAGCAAAAATCCTTTATGAAATA
>JBCAUG010438450.1:0-15877 GCA_038406175.1 Haplosyllis leylae
ACACCCACCACCATAACTACAACACCCACAATGAAAACGACAACACCCACCATTACAACTACAACACCCACCACCATAACTACAACACCCACCACTACAACACCCACCACTACAACTACAACACCCACCACTACAACATCCACCACTACAACAACCTCTACTACACCCCCATCACCCACAACACTGACGGACAATATAACAACAGGTATGTTACCATTTCAAATAATTTTAGATTATTTTGCATATCACATAATTTTAGAATAAGAAGCTCAGCTTAGTAAGTAAAGGTTTTACAAATTCACGGTGGTCTGGAGTGGTGAATCATAAAATTGTCCCCTAAGGGATTGTTCACCACGGCCATGATCATTTGGCATATGTTATTCACCACTCTGAGAAAGAATGCTATTTTTTATTGGTTTATTTGGACTTATTCGCCATACCGTGGTGAATAACAATTGATAGACCAATCAAAATTACTTTAAGAAATATGTGCATTGTGAATCATTTAGTTTCTAACTCGTTAAGATGCCTTGTTATGATTGCGCCGCGAGAGAATATAAGGTATTCAAAGCATTTCGAATTTCTTTTCCGTTCTATCAGACTTTTTCTGATAAGATTTCAGTTCTTATTTCACTTTTTTTAAAGGTAAGTGAAACAACCATTGATTGTAGAGATGACAAAGCAAAGTAATAACCGTAAAAATGAACACGGTTCTCCTTTTTACACAAAAATATTGGCGGATCTAAGTGGGGCGCCAGGGATGCGCGCCCCCTTTGGGACCAAATTCTTTCATTTTCATGCAGTTTTCGGGAAAAAAATTGCCAAATAATAGGTTGGCGCCCCCATCTTGGAGGCTGGCGCCCCCATCTTGGAGGTTGGCGCCCCCCGTCTGGGAAATCCTGCATCCGCCACTGAATATAATCGGAAAAGCTGCAGGACAGAACTATGTTCTTGCGTACATCTGTACCCCAATCACAAAAATACCATTTCCGTTGTTAGTGAACAGTGGCCTTACGGATCTGATAAACGTCTGTATGTCCATCCGTCCGTACATCCTTTCAAAAATTTGTCAATTTTCGAAATTTCATCGGATTTAATAAATTCCAAAAGCAATATATTTTCGTACCCCCCTTACCCCCACCCCTTCTCACTCTTTATCTCCATATTGTTTAATCTCTCTTTAACTCTTTATGTTTTAATCAATTTATCTCTTTATCTACCTCAACGTTACGGTTAAATTGATAGATCCAGAGTGAAGCTGCTGAAGCTGCTGTTGCATCACTTTCGTAGATGAGATGGACAATGAAACAATTCTTCTATTAACAATCGCCGTAATCTTATGCTGATATCTCTGAAAAAAAAAAAGTGTGGACAAATGCGTCTTTTCCAAAAAAATCCAATATAGCTCTTGTAATATTATCAATTCCATTGTTACAATCTATATTATTATCACAAACATCTTTTGGCAATGTGTTAATCGTGGTGCATTCAAGAAAAAGACATAAAAGGGAAACAAATTTCAAGTAAATGATTCAGGCATATTCGTCAGTATTCACATTTTTCTTTCCTACTGTTTCATACTATGAGAGATAAGGCAGCAGACACAGGAAACAAAGAGACAATTGTACTTGTGTACTTTACGAAGTTAACCTTATTAAAATTTAACAATGTAAATTAGAAGAGTATTTCTGAATAATTTACTTGAATTTTATATCCTATAGGGGGCTGCAGCCCTCAAGAAAGGGATGCCAATGCTTTGCTTTCACACAGACCTGAGGAAATTAAAGAATTTTTGATCTACAGAGATCCGCTACTGTATCAATATTCAGACTCCTCATCCACATTTTAAATCAGCTGACGTAAACGACCGGATATGCGACAGGGAACCGTTAGACCGCGAAGGGCTTGAGCCTGTCGGACCTAGGCATCACCCAAGTGAAGATCGGGAGATGATGATAGCAAGTAACAAGTGGACACGCCTTCTGTCAGACAGAACGAGGGAAGGGGGGAGAATAGCGAGACAGGCAGACAGAAAAGTAGTCACAAAAGCAGTCGAACGGACAAGGATTTGTACAAACTGGACGAATAATACTTGCGCATGCATAGCACACACACACACACACACACACGACTCAGTGAATGTAAGGAAAAGTAGCCAACTTGGAAAGCATGGGTTTGGGAACAAGCTCCTTGCGAGGTAGTAAGTACTCAAAAGGAGTCACCCCTCATAACACAGTCTTACGTGAACATGTTATCTCAATGAGGACATCCTACTTCGACATTGACTTCTATTCACAAATGAAGTTGACCAAATTTCCCTTAATTCATTGCTTCACACACTACATAGTCCAGCATACATTTTTTTCTGTAGTTTGCAGGGAGACAATGGCAATGATAAATACTCCACACTGTAGATACGCAGACAGGCAGGAAGCCGACTGTTTACGGAGCCTAATGAAGCGGAAGTACAGTCGTACATGTGCATCCTGCGTGGTGCACCGACACGCAACGACGACTGATAAATGCGTTGTACATGACAATAGTAACAATAGTAACATGTGTCAGTTCATAAAGTCAAACATGAAACTTTGGTTTACATTTAAATTTTTTGATTTTGCGACTTATTTCATTCTATTTTGATTGAAATGTAATCGTCACAAATTGTACATTGCAATGCCCCTGACTTGGTTTTCTTTCACCTAAATTCAATCACATTCCCGACAACAAGTAGCGTCTAGGGGCTTGATGTTTTTATCTTATTTCTGATTGCAAAGTGAAATCCGGTTGATCAGAAACTAAGGATATGTCTTGACATTAAAAAACTTGAAAAATAAATGGAAATCAAAACTGGATTTGGAAATAGGCAGTTTTATAAAACGTTGCTCAATCAATTTTTAACACTAAACAAACGAAAAGAAATCTGTAACTTTGGAATGATCCGTTGGATTTGATACAAATTGGCATCACCAAATAGCAGTACCAAATCAAGAGGGACGACACCGATATATGATTTTGTCACAATTTCAAAAATTCTGCACGAAATCAAAATCATCCTGTTCCGTAACTGAGGGAGATTGCACCCTTCATGGATCTGCCAATGCAAAGGAAAATCCAACGGGTTTCGAATATTTACTGTATATTTTTCAGGATTTCGGTAATCAATTTTACATCCTGAGTCAGAAAATCTTTCCTCTTTTGAGGAGATCGACCTCCATGAAGATATTCAACTTGCACGATTGTAGAAAAAGGTTGAACACATCGAAATTCTAAACACCCAAATATTGTGTAGTATTACTTTGAGATAAATATATTGGTTCTTTACTTATGACTGAAATTAGAATTTCTCATGGGCCATCATTACATAGGCTGTGTCAGAATTTTCTGATCTCCTCGAAAAAGGCAGAATTTACTGATGTTCCTTCAGGGTGTGATTGTTAGAATCGATCGAGACAACAAAAGAAGGAAGGAGACTAGAATACCAGTACTGCAGGTGTAATTTCCTCGAGTCTGACCTTGAGGCTAAAATTTCTTATGGGAAAATATCCTGAAAATGTTTGTCAAACTTGCCTCATTTTTAACACCCTGCAGGAGCATCAAAGGAATCTGACAAAAAGGGTATCAAAAGATTCTGATTGATATTTAGAATGATGATGCACAAGAATACCTTTCAGTCGAAGGTGTACCATCTGCATAGCACATAGATCACAAAAACATTTGTAAATAGACAGAAAATTTATTTCTATTCATTTGACTGTAATACTCCAGAATCTTGTTCTTGACCTTTAGATGCCCTCGACATTTTTAGTAAGTTTTAGTGGCATAAAAGCATACAGAAGTAGCAGAGAGGTACAAATATGTCAGTTTTTCATTTGACATTGACCTTGACCGAATGACCTTGATACTCAAACTTGACCTAGATATGGTCAAGATGTATCTATATAATAAAAATGAAGTTCCCAGCTTTAGCAGTTCAAAAGTTATAGCCTGAACAGACAGACAGACACACAGGCAGACAGACCTGACTGAAATCATTACCTATCTGCATAAGCGGATGGTAAAAATTCAGGTCATTTGTCTACAAAATTATGTTGCAGAAATATACTTCATAATGGAGAAATCAGACCTACATCTTAGTTTTTACAGCATGTCTGGGGATGGCTAAGATATTTACAGATTTTACAAAAGGAAGCAAACAAAATTAAAACCCTGCGACTGTTGTCAGAAATATTTAACCATATCAGGGTCTTATGATGTTCCTGCAGGGTGTTTAAGAAACCAACATTCAAAGAACCAGACCCGGATAGCCTCGGGCAACAACTATAATTCCTATTGAGTCCTTTAACTGAAACTGTAATTCAAGCACTTTCAATATTCTCATGAAGAAGCCCAGTGCAGTTAAAAGATAAAAAGCAAAACAATTTGCATGAGAATAATATATGTCAATCAAAATGGTACAAATATCTGAGGGTTTTTAAGTGTTGAGGTTTTTCCATTCAAAATCTGCACCTGTGAAGGGGACGCTGAAAATGTTCAAAGTGATGTAACCGAGAGAGAAATTGAAAAAGAAGTGGAGAAAAAATTGAAACATGAGTGCATTGACGAAAGTAGAAAAACGAAACAATTTTTTTACATCAAGCTTTCATTGGAAGTGTATTTTATTTTTCAGCAAAATCAATAGATTTGTTTTAAATATATCAATTTTAAACGATGGGTTTTAATACAAAGACTCCAGAGCCAACCTCACACAGAACGAAAAGAGAAACTTTTCACCGACATTCGTCAGAGATCTCACCTTCGCAAACGCAATCGCTTTGTACGAACGATAAGGTGAAGCATTCGCAGGAATTTTGGGTTAATTCACTCAAACTTGCCCTTAGTCTGATTTTCAAAACTTCTAAATGTTTCATAGACTCATTTACACCGAACAAAAGCGAAAAAAAGGTCAAAGAAATAAAGAAAAACGTCAAAAATGTCACTTTTTCTGTTTTCGCTTAATGAGAATGGAGCTCAAACTTCTCTAAATGAAACCAACTAAACGCACAAACACACAAACACATAAATCGTTGTAAAAATATGATTTTTAAATTAAAGAAAAAATCTCTATTCTGCGAATAATATAAACGTATTGACCAGGTTGGCGGATGCAATATTATCTCTTAAACAGCCACATTGATCAGCAATAGCTTTTCAATAGTTCTGATTGATACGAATAATAAAGCCACGTTCAGCAAATGTTAATCTTCCATTGTTGAGATCAACACATCTGTTAAGCTGTGATTATTAAACGTTACAATTAGATAATCTGTGGGATAGTAAAGCGCATAGAAACGGGCGCGGAAACAGATGTTCTCCGCATTGACAAATTTGCGTTTGAATCTATCTATGGTTGAGAATCGACAATTTGCACTGATAACCTTTTCCGCTGCATTCAACTCGTCTATTTCAGTTCTCTATCCGAAGATCTGAACATTGATTGTATTAGTAACATATTAAGTTTGCAATATGATTTATAAAATAGCATTATTCAAATTCGATTTATATTTATATTTAGCTTTTAACGTAGTTTATGCAAAACTATTTCATACATATTATTTAACGAAAAAGAACAGAAACGTGCCAATACAGTGGCGGATCTAAGCGTTCCTAGAGTCCCCCCCAGGTCCAATTTCTTTCATTTTCATACAGTTTTCGGGGAAAATTTTACAAAATAATAGGTTGGTGCCCCGACCTTGGAGGTTGGCATCCCCCGTGTGGGATATCCTGGATCCGCCACTGCAGTATTCTCGACTGTGCAGGTCACACACACACCCTCCATACACACACGCACACAGAGTCAAACACTTTGCTTCCTAAAGGACTGAACTTTTACTTTTACTTGGTAATTTCCCTGAAAACCCTCGTAAAAATAAGCAAAATTAACCAAATTGAACACATCCCTTGTTCACACTGCTACCCCTGTCCCCTACCGGAAAAATCCTAATCTGTCTGTGACGCAGTCATATTCTCCTGGAAAAATAGTTAAATTTTTGGCCTAATAAAATAAGACCCTGCATTTATGATATCACAACGTTAAAAACGACTGAGCTCAAATACGGTTCGTTACGGTAGTTTTCATGCAAGAATTTACACGTAGAAATTACATGGTTCACTTACCGCTCTTACCAGTATTAGGTACACGTGTACTTAAATGAAGCATTCACAACAACTCTCAACGCACACATCAACGACAATACTGAATACCAATAAACAACATTTTTGTAAAAAAAAAGATCATTGAAAAACTTTCAGTGTCTGTGTATTATTTTATTAGCCCCTCGGACAAATTTTCATGGACAGGTTTGAGGGTTTGTTTCTTTTTTTTTTTATTCGTTGAGATATTTTCTCTTCGGCTCAGGCTCTATGTCTGTGAATAATAATCTTCCGTCTCAGTGAGTTTCTATCACGAGCACAGTACGCACCTCCAAAACGTCTTTATATTCTATACTTCAGTTTTGTTATGCATTTCAGTGGCGGCTCTGCACGAAAAACTTTTCACACTCCTGACGAAGTAAATGTGCATGGCTTTTTTTAGGGGGGTTGGTAAAAAAAGGTGGGGGGATCACAGCCCCTTCCATGCCTGTATGAAATCCTGGATTCGACCCCTTGTTTTAAGAGGAGTGAATTCATGAGTATCTGTATGTCTCAACACAATTGCTTTACATCTACGTTAAAAATCACCTTGAAAAGAGTTCAACAAGATATTAGCCTCGAGAACATGAGCTTGATCTTGAAGGTTTAAAAGGGATCCTGTGACTGTAAAAACAATTATTTTCCCAGACATGTTACACGACACTTCAGCCAAAACATATAATTTCCGAGGGAAGGAAAGCGATACCAATTCTGTGTGCTATTAAAGTACTGCCTTTGCATCCTGGATCGGAAACCGTTTCAACCCTACAAGGCCATACTGAAAATTGGTTGCACTCTTGACTGGTACTGTTCCCTCACATGGTCATGAGCTTCATATGTTCTCCTGGACACTATTGAATAGAGTTCATCCAAGCAGTGAACAGCATTTCAAGATTCCTATCAACCAATCAGATTACTAAGCAACTACATCATGCCTCATGGATACTAATGGCTACTAATCAAGTATGTTCAAAGACTCCAACTTGTCTAGCTTAATTGTTGAATTTTGCTGGAAGTGAGATAAATAGACTGTTTTGAGCACTTAAAATGAAGTCTATGCTAACTTCAGACTATACCTTTCCACTTTTTATCAGGACTACTTTTTCTTTAGTAGTTAAAGACCTAGACCTTGTTGATTATAATAATAACAAGAAGGTCCTCCTGCGTGAACGCAAGAGGCATACTGACCGCGGCGTAGCCGACTTGTCCGGGGGGACTGAGTACCCCCCCCCCAGCTGGATTGAGTACCCCCCGCTGGACTGAGTACTCCCCAGCTGAATTGAGTACCCCCCCCTCCCCAGCTGGGACTCTGAGTACCACCCCCCCTCTGGACAGAGACACCTGTGAAAACAATACCTCCTCTCGTACTACGTACGTGGTTGGTAATAATATAATTATATAATGCTTGAGCCCAAAGGACAAGAACATTGTCTTGATATCAACTGAGTCCATGGTCTTTAACTATTTTAAAGACTCTTAAGGCAACTTTCATACATTTGTAAAAATAATCACTTGTGATGATGAATAGAAAGTTGCCTTAAAAGTTTTTAAAGTATAATATCCTGCTGATCATGGACATTATTACCTTGATGTTAGAGCTATTAATGACCAGGCTGTTGGGATCATCTCAGATTAAATATGTCTTTTTTGCATTTCAATGTGTTGTTACTTTCATTGCTCATTTTAGTTCTTGTTGCAACTATCCTTCTTGCCTTTAATTCCAGTGGTGCAGTTGCTTGGCAACCAGGTAAGAGCATCTCTATGAGGTACTCCTTTTGGGTCTTTAAATACTGTGTACTAGTGAGGCAAATTCTCACTGGTGCACAATCCCAAAACTCGTGCTAGCTGTCACCTATGCACTTGAGGTTGAGAACCCCACAGGATCTGATCTGAGACTCAGTCTAGTGCTCAGCCAGTGACCTTACATGGTCACTTCAGCCAATCATCAGGGTACTTAAGGTACTGCACAGTACAGTGCAGATAATTCTTAGAGTTGTTATGTCAGAAGCTCTCATACCAGCACAAGGCAACCAATCTTCAGTGAACAGTCACACATAAGAACAGCAATAAAACAGTTGAACTGCAGATAACTCTTGCTTATGAGAACAGATGTAAGACCCATCAAGAGACCTTGGTACCAAAGGTTACTTTGCCAGAAGCATTACACAATCTCACCCGGAGACCCTACTGCACCACCCACACCATACAGCAAATAGACCTCGCACTGATGAACAGTATTATCAGCTCAGATGATTCTTAAACTATAAGTTCCCATCCCTATCCAGACACATAGAGTAAATGCTTCCTATCACTCCTTGCAGAGGCTGAAGTGACGTCGTTACAAATGTGTACTTCTTTTTTCAATAAATTAAGTTTTCAGTATCAATCGAATTCACTATAACAATTAAGTATCAGTTTGAAGAATAAAGAAAATCTGTCTTCTGAATTTGTCCCAAATCTTCATTTACTGATTCTGTAAGTTACTAACACATAACTCAAACAAGTGAACTGTAGGTGGGAATTTTCTGGACAAAAATGCTTGTGAACAGTTATCTCTGTACAAGCATACACATTTTAATGGATTAAATGTCCCAGTACACTGATGCTAAGTGTTGTCATGTGAATGTTAACTACCATAGAATCTTCACCTACCGAAATTAACCGTGTTATCTTATCTTACACGGTTAAAGGTCAAACATAATCTCCTTATCAGATTGACCTTGGTGATCAAATGACCTTTACATCTGGTGACCTTTCAGAAATATACATCTCCTTTTACGGTTTAATGTGTCACTAATCCTAAAGCATCTGTATCGTATGTCATTTGTTCTCTTATTCGCCCATTAAATACTTATAGGGGAAGCGCTCTATTTGTCCGAAATGTGAATTACGTTTTTTTCAAATGAACAGAAGCTTGCCTCATTAGATATCGAATCTTTTATTCTGGCAGATCCAGACCTCGAAAACCAAGGAACCTGATGATGATGATGATGATGATGTAACTAGACGAAGATTAACTCATGAACACATGACGTTAGACTGCACGATTTACCATTGACTAGAACCCACCATTTGCGCAGTGTACCCTGGGCGATGATTAGTGTAACCCCGGTATAGTGGTAGCGACCTTAATACCATAATTAGCTTGGGAAGTAATAGCATCTAGTAATGGTCGTTTTACAAATAAGTCGAATCACTCGCCGACCCGCAAACCGCTTTTTGTACTTGTTGCTTTACACGGAGAAATGACGGTAGAAGTGAACTATCTCATTGTGGGTATCAATTTACTGTTTAAGGGAATTCCAGCTGATGTTTAATACAGTGTACTAATTCCGAAAGTTTGCCAAGTTTTAAACTGGTTATATGCACAAACTTCACCAATTTTATGTATTATTTTGAAAAACTCACAAAGGGTGCTAAATAACACTAGTAACAATATGGTAATCAATGTTTCAGAAGATTACACTCCAAGTGATTTTTACAGTTCAAGAGAGGGCTCTTGAGTATTATTGAGTAGGTATCATGCTTTACTTTTTATGGAGGACATGTCAGTGGATCTAAATTGGTATTCACAAGAACAATGAGACATCTGAAGTCTGGGGCTCAAGATGCCCTGCAGTCAAATAGTCAATCATCAATGGATAGTTCCTTCTGCCATATTTTCAAGGGGTGAGGTTGGATTATCTGTAATTTGTTCCTTAGTCCAAAACTGGTTAAATCTTAAAGTCCCATATTTTTGGGTGGGTGGTTTTTTTTCTGAAATTGTTCTTGAGTATAAAACTGGCAAAATCTCAAAAATCTCATTAGGAGATTTCTTATGAATTAAGAGTCTGAAATTGCATGCAAACAGGCCAATTGAATCCCCTGTTTCACATTTAGTGAACAGGGGTTGGTTCAGGTGTAATTTCCAATTTTCTCCTATTACAAAGTCCCATATTTATGAAAGGGGGTAGAAGTATACCTCTGTTCCCTGAGTCCAAAAAGCACACGGTCCCAATTTTTGGGGTGTGTGGGGTGGGGGATTGTTGTACCTCTCCAACATGTAAAAATGTTCTAAGTCCAAACCACTTCACTGGTACAGTGATTACATTCTCCAAACAATATACATCAGAGGTGTCAAAGGGCACCACAACTGATTTCCAAACCAATAAAAATCGATGGAAATAATTTTCCCTGAAAATATAATTTGGATCAAAGGGTAAATTGAATTCAGGTTCAGGTGGCTGCTAAACAGGACCAGTATTGTTTCATGGCACAATAGCCACTTTTTACTTTAATTTCATTCTTTGAGAAAAATGACGAAATCTAACTGAATCCTCGATCCTGAAACTTTCTAAACAGCTGGTTGCATAACGTTTAAGTCATATAAAAAATATATTATACAATCCAAATTCCAAGCAGTCACTTCTACCTATTGAGCCATTGAATTTAGATGTGACGAATAAAGTGTCATATAAAAGTTGCACTATTGCTTGATTCCGGCATTGTAGCAGTGGGGAGCGCAGACTTAATGCTCTCTTACACTCACTAACTTACCCCATTTACGGGTAAAAATGTGGAAATTCATGTCACAAGGAATTTGAAGTGACTGTATCACATGGTAGTTTCAGTTTTAAAGCTTTAGATGCAATATCCACACAGACCACAGGAGGAACAAGAACATTTGAAGATCACGAACGGTAAGGAGTGGAATCGGTGGTGAGTAGAAACTTTGGGTTTGTTTATCACTTTGGGGACTACAGTGCAAGAAGTTTCATGTCTGCTGAATTTAAATTGACGTATTTGAATTTTGACAATTGTTAACACGTCATCGGTTTAAATTTAGATCCTACACAAAGAACCCTTTCAAATATCACACATTGTAAGTGGTCTGAAGACATGGATTATGACTTAGATCATGTCTGTTAAGATCTGTTATGAAAATAGACTTACCGAAGTGATATTTAAAGACGTGATTTCAATGTATATTCAATATTACACGAATGCAGTTCAACAATGGGGAAACACCTTGGTTTGATTTTTGGACACATGTCACCATAGAAACTCCTCTTAACGTCGAAGATGTCCCATATTGAGACACAAATCATTGGAAAAGAAACCTTTTTTTAATAGAAGAAATGGACAAATCCCCTAAAGTAGAATTTTCCAGCCGACGACCTATTCTGAAAAGCGTATTATAATGGCATCGAGGTAACAATGTTGCTTTTTGTTCCAATTGCAATCTAGGTGATGACGTAATGGAGATAATTGCCAATATTAAATCAATGTAGCAGTTATTTAACTTTGTGCACGTAGCTATGTCTGTGTAATGAACAATGAATCAGCAAGTAACTCAGCAATGAAAGATTCGTTTGGTGACCCGTTCCTCGGCAGTACTAGCAATCATCGCTAAAAATTGCTAAGAACTTCTTGCATAATAGTCTAATTTGCATTGGTTTTTTAATGTTAATGAAATGTAGATGGTGACATTGGTATCATTTTAAGACAGGTGTAATTCATTTTTTGATCAGATTTCTAATAAAGGTTAAAATTTTCTGAAATATTCGAGAATTCCACTTACGAAAAATTAGCGATGATTGCTAGTAATGGTTGTGGGGCTTCTTCATCTCCTAACGGTGAATCTCCCAGTAAATTGTAAACTGGACCAAAAGGGACTGAAAAATGTAGCTAAATGGGGAATTCAGTCAATTAAATGACTCTTTACCGAGTCACAAATTAAAAGTTTGACCTTTGTAAATTATAGTATTAAACGCTAAACGTTGTGTAAAGTGGTTGGGATCGGCAGGACGTGCTGTGAAAACTAAACCATAATTAAACGCAATTTTCTCTTGGGTCGTGAGTCACAGTTTCTACTGAGAATCGGTTAAGGTTTCGTGAGAAATCAAAACCTCGCCGCCACATCGATTGATTCCTACTTACTGTATTATTATCACCACAAAGGATCGAAACTAATTTTTGGAAAACTGACAATAGGAAGTTAGGGAATAAGATTGAAAGACGAACATTCGGAAATTCAGAGCATAACAGGAAAGTCCTCCTGCGTGAACGCAAGAGGTATACCGTCCGCTGCGTAGCAACTCCCTCTGCTGAGTACCCCCCTCCCCAGCTGAGTACCCCCCCCCCAGCTGAGCACCCTCCCCAGCTGAGTACCCCCTGGCTGAGTACCCTCCAGCTGAGTACCCCTGCCCTGGCTATGGGCCTGAGAACCCCTCCAGACAGATCCCCCTTGACAGACCCCCTGGCTATGTTGATGATCTGAGTTCCCCCTCCCCTGTGAACGGACACACGCCTGTGAAAACATTAGCTTACCGTCGTACTACGTACACGGACGGTAATAACTTGTAAACAGTTTCGAAAAACATTTCAGTCTATGAAGGGTCTTACACCTCGGACAAATGAAGCTTGTTAATTGCTATCAAATTCCAGACCACGTCGCAGATCAGAATTGTATTGCAACGTTTCAAATGATAAAAGGATAGAAAGATGAAGAAGAGTGGAAAAACAAACAGACAAACTCACAAACAAAAAAGTAAATTTCCAAGAATGATTTATTCCCCAGCAACACGTGGCTAAAAATAAAACTTGACGGATCTTATTATAAACCGTAGAAATCTATAGAAAGTATCACGGGCCTGGGAAATCTATCAATGGTTGTCTCCGGGACCATTCAAACCTCACAATACAGGCCAGAAGAAGAGAATGAATGGTTTACACACTGACACTGTAGCACCCCTGCCGTTACAACAACCAATTAACATGGCCTAGCCTATATGTATGATCGGCATTTAATTGCCCTTTAAAAAGTTACAATACCTATATAAGGTAAAGTGTTCTGTTCAGCAACACATGTTTGTCTGTTTGAAGTCGTACATTTTACTGTTGAATGAAGATAATTAGTGAACGATTATTAATGGTGCACGTTGTAAAATAATGTACAATGACCTGTCTAATGAGTCTTAATTATGCAATAGATCACAGAACCTGAGACTGTTTGGAAGAGAAAGAAAGAAAGCTATCAAAAAAAAAAAAAGAAAAAAAGTAAAAAATGTTTGATACTGTAAATGCATCGCAGAATTAACTCTCTGCAGATGGTGTGATTTTCCCATTGATCTGAGCATATCAGTTACGAACCCATCTGTAGGAATCCCGCCGAGCTGTGGTGACATTCTCTGCCATTGTAATGTCACATAACTCTTCCGATAGTGTAAGGACCGTGCACCCCGTGGGGTTGGTTCAGTGTAAGGATCTCGCACCCCGTGGGGTGGGCTCCTTGTGGGAGGTGGGTTACTGCACGGGTCAAGGATCACGACAAAAAGAGCGACTCTTGGACAGCACAAGACGAAGGAAAGAACTTGTTGCTATGAAAACCAGTACACTGACTAATGGAATTTGATTTACTTCTGTATTTCAAAGCAAAAAATATCATTTTTCATGTTTAATTTTATACATGGCCAGTAACAAAAATTGATTGACAGTTGAACAGTAGTTTTATTTGAATTATGCTCATTCAAATAATTCAATGGTATTGTGCGCATGTACCGTTGAGTGAAAATACCGTTCTATTTGTGTGTCGTCAATGCGGATGTTGCTGTTGCTGTTCTGTTGCTGTTTGCCTGATATTATTACTGAGGAAATGCTCGGACAATATATTTTGTTGACTAGTGCTTTCGCGGCAACAATTTAAAGTTGCTTGTTGCCGAGAAAGCACTAGTCAACAAAATTTTATGTCCGAGCATTTCCTCGGCAACAAGTGTACTTGTCTCTGAAAAAAAATTCTCAACAAAATTTTATGTCCGATTATGTCCTCGGTAACAATATCAGGGCAACAGCAACAGAACAGCAACAGCAACATCCGTGATGTCGATCCTGTTCTATTTTGGAACTAACAATTATTGATACGAAACCGTCATGAGAAGCATGCAATTCTCGGGTTAAAATTGCGGACTAATGGTAAAGAGTGCAATTTATTCTACTTATCAGTTTGCTTTGTTACTAGTCTTAATACAGTTTTACTTAAACCACACAAGTTACAGATACTGAAAGTATCCTTAAAATGAACCCGATTGAAACACCACTGATTTGATCGAATTCAATGAAATCACTGAAATCATGAGATTCATCCTAGGGACGCTCTGTTACGATGCGCAGCTTTGAAAGTATACATTTTGTCAATTAATTGTTTTTACCGACCACGTACGTAGTACGAGGGAAGGTAATGTTTTCACAGGTGTCTGCCCTGTTTAGGTGCAGGGGAAGGAGGGAGGGGGAATATCCTGTTCTGGTACTGCCCAGGGAGTGGGGTAGTCCTGCCTTGGTCCTTCCACACCCTCCCCCGACAAAGTGACCCTTCCCCTTCCCCCGGCTAGGTCTGGTAAGGATGGGGTCCGTGGTTAAAGTATTCTAATTTAACTAAAGAAAATGAAGGTGATCTGAAGAAAAGTTTACAAGAACTAAACAAACCCCCGGTAGGGAGAACTTCATCCGATACAAGTGTAGCACAAAGTAGACTGAACATTCGCTCTCTGAGTCAACCCGGCAGCAATGTGTGATGTAAACCTTTTCTCAGTCTATAACCTTGGTAAGTATCAAGCTTGCAATTTCTTGCAATTTCACCTCAACAAAATGTAAAGAATCAATTTAGCACCCATATCGATTAAATGAAGGACTTCCTTTCGTTTTTCGTTATCATTATTATCATGAACATTTTTTGTTTGGATGGAATTGATATGACATTTGAACTGACTGATGAAGCTCCTTGTTCATTAAATGTAATTTTTTAAGCAAAAATGAAATGAGTAGTGATCAGTACTTTAGTTTAAGTTCAGCCGGTAGTGTAAGACTCCTGCATCCCATGGGTTATAGTTTCAATGTAAGGAATGGTAACAGCTGGTGGTTGGAGAGTGGGACGTGTACATAGTGAGTGAGCCGCGATGATTTGTGTCGTATAAGGTTCGGCCCATCTGTGACTAGGGCATCTATTCACGATACAGAGTGAAGCATCTATTGAGGGTGAAGCATCCTCCTTGCGGTAGAGCCTGAGTGACAGGTTGACGGGTAGGATGGCTGGAGTGAGTGTGGAGGGACGCAGGGAGGATGTCAGTCCTTGAATACCTCCACATGTACAGCACGGAGACGGTTAAATAGTGATGTGCCAGCACGTTGTGATGCAGATTAGGCTACGAGGATGTCGAGGAGAAGGGTGAAAAACCAAAGCACAAAGAAAAAAAAAGTGTTAGAGGCAACAGCTATTCGTACTTTGATAGCAACAATTGAAGTTGGGCCAAAATACTGTGCAGTGAATAATCTTCAATAAAGCAAAAGGGAAAAACTGAAGTGAAGATAGAGATGGATTCAGTAAAGGAATGGTTGAAAATGGCGGAAGTCACCATGGTGATGTCCAAGAAAAACTGAAGGAATCAAACGAATATTTGGAGCACAGTTGAGTGGTACTAAAGGAAGGCGAACCGACCCTCAATGAAACAAATCATACAGATACAAGATAAATGCGCAACGGTAACAAGGAAGCTACATGAACAGAACATGGAGAATAACCTAGGTTAGGGGACATGAGTAAACTGCACCAAATTGCCAGGAATTACGCGACACAGGAAAAGACTGATTTGGTGTCGCTGCACCGTCCCATTTACGGTGCAGCCATTTGCATACACATCTTACACATCTAGGTTGAGAGCCCCACAGGGATCTCACC
>JBCAUG010438561.1:0-15876 GCA_038406175.1 Haplosyllis leylae
TCTAGATCTATTTGTGGCTAAGGTCTAATCTATTTATGGCTTAGGTCTAGATCTATTTGCAGCTTAGATCTAGATCTATTTGCAGCTTAGATCTAGATCTATTTATGGCTTAGATCCAAATCTAGATGTATTTGTTGCTTAGATCTAGATCTAGAGTTGCACACAAACCTGCATCACACACACACATACACACACACATGGATAGAGCAGATAGAGCAAAATGCTGGACTGTACAACCATGAGCAACATTTGTCACTGGTGATACAGGCTTGAAAAGGTGTACACCATCTGGTGGATCTCGACAAAATGTGTATATTAACAATAGTCGCATCAGTGCATGAAAGGTTAAATGGACCTGCAATATCAGCATGACTACAAATAGTATTTATCTACATGTGTAGATTGCAAAAATAAGATATATTCACATGCACAGATGAAAAAGCTGAGACTAAAAAGATTTTGGCATAAATTCAATTTTAGGAAGTCAAATACAAAATGTGATGACCTTTGATGTTGATATGAATCAACAGGCACAAAGTGTGACAATATTTGACACAAAAATAAAACTTTTTGTTTGTACCATGAAACGATGTGAAAGGGGTCAGTTCGTGGTGACGTGTATTGATTTTGACATCCACCAGATGTCCCACCAGTACAATCATCGTACAGCGAAATAAAAATGATAGAATAAACTTGTATCGAAAGACCTGGAAACCCCAAAGTGATTCTAACAAGCAATGTGACAGTGACGAAGATATTTGGATGTTAAAAGAAGGTTTTACATGGATTAACAGTTCTTGTTATACCTGATCCTTTGCTGTAGGTACTGCGAAAAAAATTTTGATGAATGCTCTTTGCCGAATATTTGCCATCCTGGAGTGAAATGTCGCGATAAAATAAATGGTTTTCAATGCCTTTGTAACAAATGTAATGACACTTATTGCGATTGTGGAAAGGAAATGGACGTAGCCCCACTACCAACAACCGCTTCAATAGTCTCAGTGTCAATATCTGCTACAATACTCATGACAACAGGTATCTATATAAATGTAACATAATGACATAGTCCGTTGATGTTCTGAATGATAGATCTATATATATGTGAATTATAAAGGGTTCATAAACTTTTTTAGAAATTTCCAATTAAATTGTGCTGTTGAATGTTTTCTGTCTCAAGTTATTTCATTTTGCAACAGAATTCAATGAAACAGGGGATACAGAAACTAAAAGACAGGATGATAAAACTAATATGCTTTTGGTATATATCTTTGCACCATTACTGGGTGTTCTGCTGATCGCACTTGGTGCATGTTGCGCGTTGGGTCGCAGAACCAAAACATTCAAACGACAAACAAAAGAGAAGCATCTCCTAACTAATGAAGAGACTGACTCCAGCAAACACAGCAAACAAAGGAGATTTGAAGAGAATCAAGTTATCGTTGGCTAGCTGTGTCGTTTGTCGAGTGATGCATGACATATTCTGGACACCACCGCATACTGACGTGTTGCCATTTCATCCGCAGTATTCCCCATCCCCAGCAGAACAACATTGAGAGTGTGTGGATATCTGTATAAACCAAAAAAACATTTGACTACCATCAGTAGTTTTAGTGATGGAAATTACGATTTGTGATTTGGCAAGGCAAGACGTCCAAGACAGAAGTATCAGAGGCCCTACGAAAAGTTCTAATCAAATTTTGCACAAATTAGCCGAAATTGGCAATATTGGCATCACAGGCTTTACCACATGAAAACAAAGAAATCCAGCAGCAAAATATTACCCCAGTGAGCATTGAACCCAGGACCTCCACCATTTGGGTCTGACACTCTGCTCTCTAAGCCATTGAGGCTTGTGTTACTTGGGATATCTAAGACCTGCATTAGTTATGCTCTATTGGTTATAAGTAAATTAACTAAGTCCAAGGTGATGCAGGAACAAAATACAATTTAAGGATATCTCAAGGATGTGAAGGGCCCTTTCACCCTTTTGCCTCATGCCCTTGTGCCCTACTGCCCTACCACGCTTGAACCCTCCTGCCCTTGGACCCTTTCACGCTGGGGCTTGGACACATCCACATCAGCCTGAGACATGTCCATGGACACATCTTTGGACATATCCATTGACACATCCTTGAACAAGCCCTTGGACATGTCTGCAGACACATCCTTGGGCAAGTCACTTGACACATCCACAGACATCCATGACCACGGCCACCGCGGAGGAGCTACCTCGTGAAACTTTCACAACCTGATTTTATCTATTTGTCGATGACTTTGCGTGCGTGGAAGGGGCTGTGTTTAGCTTGTAATTTTGACCAACTTACTTGAACCCAAAGCACCACAGTGCAAATATTTGTGCTTTTCAGCTTTTCTAATAATAAACAGTGAAATTTCCGCTTCGTGACACAATTTTCCTCAATTGGGTTTTTGTTGTGGATTTTTAGTATTGTTCTTCAAGCATAATGCTTCAAAAAGCGGTGTAATGGTACTTTCCTCATATTTCAGTTTACACCTGGATTCAAAAAACATACCAAACTACACTTATTGTGTAGATTTACTCCTTTTCAATGCAAAATTTAAATGTGCTGCGAAAGACAGACGTTGGACATTCTTCATTTCTTTTATTTTGTCCCTTGTGCTGTTGCCAGTGTGGTTTCTTTTTTTTTTGAATATATTGGAACATTTCTTTCCGTAAAAGTTCCATATTCATCTGACAGTATCTATACGTTGCATATTTTCTCTGCATTTGCTTGAGCTTCTTCTGTTTTTATGTATTTATTTATTCATTCATTCTCTGAACATGACACACGGCGAAACGTAAGTATTTATCGTCATGACACTTGGGCTAACGAATAGATGTGTTTTTATCAAAGTTTCAGCTGATCAAGCTCACAACCAAATTGCAACTATTTTTTTGACTATACTATAATTTTAATCGTATGGAAACATCCTGTGCTTGACCTTTGGTAGCATGTCAAATTTTAAGGTTTTTTCTCCGTGCATGGTCTGGAAATCTGAGTTCTAATAATAGATACACATGCGGGAAATAATCCAAGCTCGAATCACGATTTCTTGTGGGAATCGTGTCACGTTTTTCCTTTTATTAAACTTACCATGAAGGGAACTTTTTATCCTTTTCCATCAAGCTGAACCTAAATATGGGACATATTCTTCAGACCGCAGTAAATGTATTTATCAACAACTTAGTCTAAATAAAAATTTTTGGGGGGATTGGAAGTAAATTACTTAGTTTCTAATTGTCGATTTGTAAAATGAAAACTATGAAAGACTCATTAGGCAAAGTTCGCAAAAAGAGGATGTTACACAGAGAACAAGGACTTTGGATATCAACACAAGCTGACGATAAATGTCGTCACTGTCCTTTAGGGAGTGTAGTAAGACTATGAATTTTGTAACAGTTTTGGAATTATTTGCACCATTCACTGGTTGAATTTGCGTTGCCTTAGGAAATGCATTTTGATTAGAAAGCATTACCAGTCACATGGCCTTAATGATATCAAATCATCAAGTGACAAAATCCAAAAAAGCAGAAGAAATCTTTTGATTCATGATATTCTGTTCCAAGAAAGGAGAAAAAATTAAAGGTTAGCTGTATTGTTCTGATCTAATCTTTGCCTGTCTGGTAGACTTTCATCTTAACTGAGTTGATATCATCTTATTGTTTTGCGATGTTGCACCACTTGCAGACTGGGGCATTTTGCCACAACTGCACGCACAGGCCACAAGCCACGGTTATCACATTTCTACCAGAGATTTTAAGTTGTAATGCAATAAAAATTCATACTAGTTCTTGTCCTTAGTTTATGCATTTCTACTCCACGTCTTTCAATGATTAATTTGCCTAAAATGTATTGAAATATTCGAATTAAAGTTCTCAGAGAACGCAAAAAGGCTAATACTAACTAGCTGACAAGATTGCCAATATTCAATTGAAAACTTCATTTCAAAATATATACACACTTAAACGTTTATTTGTCCAACATCTTCTATCTATTATGTAATCAGATTGTCAAAATATTTCACTTACAGATGAATAATAGTAATAATTCTGCGGCATGGCCTAGAATTTAATTGTAAGTAAAATTCGCTTGACAAGGGTGTGAGACTACTCATGAACTTCAATACATTTCAAAATTCCATGCAACTTATTGATAGATCTATGATAGGGTATGATTAACTAAAAATACCTTCCCCATAACTTTGGTTGTGGACTTGGAAAGATTCCAGCAGGTCTAACACCTTTGTGATGACCAAAAAAGGATGACTGTGTGACAAGTTTCGAACATAAATATAAACTAACTCGTGTACCGGTATCTGCTTTCCGAATGAATGTACACGTATCCGAGTTTTATGGAAGGAAAGAAATGTTATTATTTGTATTATTTTATTATCCACAATTGGATAATTGTATTATCCAAAAATGGGTTTGTATTTTATGTATGGTTTGTTGTTTTTGAATTTTTAATCGCTAAATTATGCGAACGCAATGCCGGCCATAAAGTCTCAATAAGCCACATTGTTTTGTTCACACAGGTAAAAAGAAAATAGCACAAATAGACTAATTTAATCGGAATTTAAAATGTTCGATTCATTCATTTAGTTACAATTTTTGGAAGGAAAACTGAAACCGTTAACAGTTAACCTTTAAATTATTCAATCCTTTATTGTTGCTTTAATTTGTTTAAAACCTTTTTGAAACTTTTATTAACATTGTGATATTTTCAGTTAACTGTGACAACATTTATAGCCTAAAAATACAACAATTCAGAAACATGGAATTGAAGCAAAAACTGTTACCGACACTGTTGATCTGGATGTACTTAATGTATTCCTGCGAAGCTTCTCCGGAAACCTTCCTCTCTCAAATCAAGCAGGGACCAGCGGATCTAGTCATTCTTATGGACAGGTAGGTATATTTTCTATTTTGTTTTGTACAGATAACATAATATGAGACGCGGTTTATCAATAGAAATTTTTTCATTTAAATATGCACCCTAAAGGAACATCAGCAATTTCGGACTAAAACGACAATGTCAGAAATTTCTGAACTATTAAAGTCAATGGGTGAATTTTTTCAGGGATTTTTCCTTTGAAAAATCGACACATATCACAAGACTTCTCAGCATCCACTTTGAAAATTATTACTTAGTTTGAAAAGGTTTTCGTAGCAAGAATTTTTACCAAATACTATTGAAAGTTAATTGCACAGGGAATCAAAGAAAATTAAAATTTTGTTTGAACACATCTTTTTATTGATCAGTAATTTCTGACAATTGATGACAAACCAGCTCAAACCAGTTCAAACATGTTTTATCAATCATTAATTTCTGACTCTCCTAATGTTACTATTGCAAAGCCCATTAAAGTCAATAATTTTTGAGACCTTGTCAGAAATAAATGAAGAAAATTTAAGTTGTCAGAATTACTGATTGGGCATTAGTCAGAATTTTCTGAGCATGTACTTGTTTTGTCATTTTTGACCTACTTCTTTATTGAAAACTTGAAATATGGCCACATCACTTGGCTCATATCACTAATATACAATTTTTATTGCAAGAATTAGTTTTGTTAGGTCGGCTGCACCATTTAAAATCTGAAATCCCCATAGACTTCCATTGAGTCACATAAAGCCTTTGTCAGAAATTGGTGACGTTCCTTCGGGGTGAATGTGTCTGCATAAAGTTTTATATCAATGCACTAGTGTAAATTACGCTGTTACATATGGTCAGACCAAGGATCGACATCAAACAATTGTTATTTAGATCTCTCTCATCGGTTTTGTGAACGTGACATGACTAATCTTCCCAGTAGATCTACTATTGACAATAATGATAATAGCAATGTACCATGGTGCTCGGTAATAAAATTCACTTCAGGAAAATTTATGTAATTTTATTTGATTCAATCAGGACTCTATTGGCAAACTATTGTGTTTCTATATTTCTTTCATAGCATTAGCTATGTATGGAGGTTTATGTAATAGCAATTACCTTCCCTGTCCACGGTTTCAGCCAACCATCTATATATATATGCAAGTGAACGACACAATTTTTTAAAGGAACATATACAAACTTTCCTCTTTTGATATTAGAACTTGTGATAGGCAACGCCAATAGATACATTGTGGATTCTTACTAATCAGTGCAGACCATATTCCAACATAGATCTATATTTAGATTTCTTAAAAAATACCAGACGAGCTGACCTTAAATTGAACATGACTAAATATGTAAAGAACCGAAAGAGAGTCCAATTGATTTATTTGTAGATCTACTGCAATGGGGAGATATCATTTCTACACAAATCAAAAAGCCTTGGTCCACGACATCATTATGTATCACATACCTGTATTTCCTGATCAAGTGAGAATTGCCATAGTAACATTTGCCACTGATGCTGATGTCATAGTGGATGGAATATCTTTGGATCCAATCACAAAGTGTGACTTATTTAAGGAAAATGGATACTGGGATAAAGTGTTATACAAGTTGCAATACATCGAATCAAATGGACAATATACTTTGAATCACACTTTAACAGATGGAACTTACGTAGATTTAGCTTACAGCATGGCTGAAGCTATATTAATAGCAGGTGTGGGACTTTTAAATGTTTTATTTCTGAATGATTGCTTTTGTTGAAAGTAAGCCAAACAGTATATTTACAAGGGAAGTGTAACAACGTACAAGCGCACCTCACGAATTTAATAAGCCTGAAAATCAGACATCTGGATTGGTATAATAGCAGGCCATGCACAAATTTTTGAATGAAACTAGCATTGACCACATATCCATGAAAGCATGGACGTTATTCGCTTCAGCCATGTAAAATCACAAAGCTTTACATATTCGAGGTTTTCACAAACTCTCCACAAAACAAGAATGGCAGTATTGCTAACTTTGTTTTGGCTCTATCATTAAAAACAAGACCAATGAAGACGGCAACACTAAAATACATAAGTCCACAACCCACTGATATTTAATTTAACATTTGCTAACCCCATCTGGTGCAAATAAACAAGAAAATGGCAAATTTACGGTAGTACAAAAGTGGCATTAATGTTATTATTGCAAATTTTGTGTGTTTGTGAAAACCGCGAGTGTACGCATGCATGGTATGCGATTTTGATCTAATTCCGTGCTGTGTGACGTTTTGTAAAATGTTGAACAGAAATGAAGAATATGATAGTCTATAACTCCTTTTCTTTTCCCATTAATTTTCGAAATTATTTTTCAAGAGCAATATTATTGTGAGCCCTTTATTGCATTCTTTTAATTTGCAATCATTTCATTAAATATGTCCACAGGGAGACACCGTCGAGGCGGTAAACGGCAGTACGTTCTCATAGCTACGGATGCCGGGTGGGGGGCGAATAGGGATCCCAGAGAAAACAGGGACAAATTACTAAGAAGCAGAGTAGAAATTTATATTATAGGTATTTCCTTCATTACTTAAATATCATAACCATTATTGGGATAGTCTTTAGAGATAAACGGACTTCAATGTTAATCCTTGACAAAACAAACGTCCAGTAACTTAAGTCTTCAACATTTGTCATTAATGTAACAATTTTAAAGAAGAGATGGGATCAGTGTTTTAATAAATTAGTCAGTCACACTTTTTTGTTCAAATGAAATCTAGGCACTGGTCCATGGGTGGGAAATCGAATAGGAAACCTCAATTCTCTTCAGACAGACGCTAACAGAAACAACGTTCAGCTGGATCACACTTGGAAAAATGCTGTGGCAAGGGAGAAAAAACTAATAGAAGGTAAAAAGTACCGAATCAATAATTGCCATATAAGCCTGATCTACGACATAGCCTAGAATTTGACTGTAATCCTTCACTGCAATGCATTCCGTACAATTTGTTGATATGATTAAGTTTATTTAACACAGGTTGTCTTTTGAAATTGAAGGATTGTATTTGTAATTGTAATGTTATTGTAATCAATAACTTTTGTTAAAATGAATGTTGTCGATCAGTTGGATCCTAATGTATTTAGTGCAACTTATTTCTAAAATATGTGATTTATAACTTGTGCATTTCTAGCCTTTTCTATCATTTATGTAGGCTTATCAGCTGCAGGAATAGTTAAAAGGTCTATTCACATAACCACAGCAATCTTTCGGACAAGAAATCCATATGTTAATTGCAAAGAAGCAATTGATATGAAAAGTTAGTAATGAGATGGATAAATTCAGCATATCTTACATTGTTTGATCGTATTTTAATTGCAGTTGTTACTCGTAGTGAGTGGGTTGGTTCAAGAGATACAGTATGTTTTCACGATGTCAGAGAATGTGAGGCGGTGACTGGTACATCAAGATGTACCGAAGAAGATATTGGTCAGTTTTTCATTTCTTTTTCCCCTCATCAAATCCTCCATGTTCTAGCTGCATTGACATGTGACACCTGTAGGAAGAGCATCCATTTCTGACCATTTTCGATTCCTTTAGTCAATTCTAATGGGGTTTTACGATCGAGGTCTGTGCGAAATTATACATGGAAGCATAAATAAATAACCAATACATTTGTCTCAAAATAATATTGAACTATTAAATTTTATGTGAAGGAAAGTAAAAAGTACATGGTTAATACCTACTTCTGTAAATATCAGAGCCATCCTTAGGTATAGTGAAAAATTTCCAAGTTAGTTCGGCTCTTCCTAATATAAAATATTATGATTCAATATTTTTTTAGGCCAATGTATTGGTTATTCATTTATGCTTTCAAATTTATTTTCTCTCAAACCACCATTGCAAACCCAGTCATTGAAACTATCGAAAACAGTTAGAAATAGACGCTCTTCTGGCAATGTGTGTGAGGCACAGAGTTCAGAATGAGAATGAGAAAGTCAATTTACGCAGCTTTGCAGACTTTAAAATGGCTCTGAGACAAAGGAACTCCAACCTTGAAGGAGCCATTTAGTTTTTTGTTCTTACAGATATTCCAGATGGGTGTACGGAAGTTTTCTGCCAAAATGGAGGATCATGTTATGAACAGACTGGTGTCGGATTTCAGTGCCTCTGTAACCGAGGGTATTATGGAAGGTACATCTTTCAAAACGGATATTTATGAGAATTAAAATAATCCCAGAAAAGTCCGTAACCCCATTTACAGATTTGCTAATAAGCGAATTATCTCGTATTCATTTTACAATGAGCGTTTAGTTAGAAAAGGCTTATTTTCTAAATAGTTGAGGCTATTGTGAGCCTTTCAATCTTACCGAAATTGTCCTCATCTATATTTTGAATAACTAATACCATCGAAATTGTACTCAGCTATATTTTGAATAACTTAAACGTACATTTCAAGATATTGTGAAAAGAATTATGACGAGTGTATCCTACCGAATATCTGCCACCCTGGGGTTACGTGTCAGGACGGGGTGAACGGCTTCAATTGTGACTGTGACGGAAAATGCGATGAGACGTACTGTGATTGCGTAGATGTGGGTGAGTTTTCTTTACGTTCAAATGAATAGTTACTGCCGTACTTCTGATCGAGGACATGGTCTCGAATTTGATTGCAATTGTGAAGTTTCGTTTGACCAAGGTGAGAGACTTCTCATACACTTCAGTGCATTTCGAAATTATGTGCAATTTAGTGACTCGTCTGTTATTCTTAAGTCAAGTTTGAAGTTAGTTGTATTTTTGTTGATTTTTTTTCAGACAGTTTTTCAGTCTCCAAGCCGAACGATAACGAAGAGCGTATCGTACTGAGCAAGTGGTGGGTGTACGTGGCGCTACCCGTGGTGATTTATGTACTCATTGTATCTATGGCAACGGCATACGCTTGTTACAGAGTTCGAAATCCGGTTAACAAACAAATGCGAATGATAAGATTAACAAAACCTGAGTAAGTGCCAATTTAGATGACCAGGAGAATTCGTCAAAAGGTTTTTAATTGGAAACAGTACAAGTTTAGACGATTGTATTTTCTTGTTCACTTTTCCAAAGATTCAGTTACTGGAACCCAACCCCTTTCCCTGTATTTAAGGATGGAGAAATACATTTTTGAATTATTCAAACTACAGCTGTAATATGAAAACAAGGGATTTCTAGCTATTTGGTTGGTATGTTAATAATTTTAGAACAAGATCTTCTTCAGTGGATACTGCAGCAACGATGACAACGACAGCAGGATGCCAGACGTACTCAGTGCCGCCCACGGTTGGCTCAACACCTCCTGCGTCCCTCCCTCATCTCACTGGCACGGCGGCCACACTGGCTCGAACCAACCACAATCAGTATGAAGCACCGAAATCAGTAACCAGCCACTTAAGCGTAAGTAAAGATTAAATCAGTGTGAAAATTAAATGAAAATTTAAATAAAATGCCGAGAAATTAAATCGAATCAAATATAAAGATCTACATATTTAATATTTACCAAATAAAATTCTTAAAACAAAAGCAAATTGAGTTCAAAATCAGTCCTAGAATTTTTTTATTTTTCCTCCTTCACGAAAGAGTTTTATTTCCTTGAATTTTTAGGAACCAAACGGAGAACCGCCGCAGACTATCAGAGATAAACTGAGGTCCCTGATTGCGACCAGTACAGTACCAGCTCTTATACGAAACAATACAAGGCGTCTGTCCAGACTCTTTCCCACACGCAAAGCTCCAGAACCACCCCCTGGAGTAGAAGCACTGAATCCTGCAGGTCAGCGTGAAATATATCTGGTTACGTTACGTCGTTTCTTATAATTATGTTCAGTTGTCAACAATTCTTTTTGAAAATACACAGATGAAATATCCCAATGCTATGATCCCACTGCCGCATCAGCAGAAACACGGATGAATTTATACAGAGAGATTTCGGACTTGTCACCCCTTCAAACCAAATTCCTTTCATTTCATGGGATTTTTTGAGAAATAGAGTTAATGCCGCCCTTACGTGGAAACATAGATCCACTTCCAGTAGGAGGCACACCACCCCACTTCCCACTTCAAACTCTGGTCTGTCAATTAGGAGAGGAAACTTCTTCCTGGCGAGGCCTTTCTAAATAGTCCTTCCTCTCAGAGGGCTGGAACCAGGGCCAAGAAGGTAGGAGTCAGGGATAGGATGGGGTCCTTCCTTCTTGACCAGTACTTCCTAGGGTGAAGTGAGACCAGGTGGTGAAGAGAGGGGGACACAACGGGGGTGGGCCCTTTGCTATAGCATCATAGTATTGCTTCCCAGGGTATCGTGCGATAGGGACCATCTTTTTCCTCATGAGCAGATTAACAGATGTGACTGAAAACATTACCTTTCCTTGTACTGTGTCCATGAGAGGTAAAGATTTAATATTTAGAAAATATAGTTGATAAGCCATATATATTTAAATGCTCCTTGACATTATTTTACAGTATCTCCAAAAGCCGCAGTGTATGGTAGCACAAATTCAGTAGCCCAGGAAATTCAGGCAACAATAGCAGGGAGACGGTATCAGAAGCGCCATTCTACAGCCAACCATGTTATCACTGCAGATGTTGCTAAAGTTGTTTCCAGACCCGTTCTCCCACCGTCTACATGGTCCAAGTCTTTTAGCTCACAAATGAAACCAAATGTTGCACCGCCGAGGCCGCCTGTTCTACCTCAAGTTGACGGTACATCGAAGCTGCGGAGTCCAATAAAACCATTAACCCCACCTGCGGATAACACAATAGCACCCAAGCCCGTGGTTCCTGTAAAACCAGTCGTTACTCCCAGAAAACCACCAGGTAAATGTCTTGAGAAACAAGCCAATTTAATAAAATTGATGTTTCAGAGGCACCCAGGCAATTAAGAGTTAACGTTCTTTCCAATGTAGTTGTTCCAAAACCTCCACCAGCCATCTACACAAATGATGCTGAAAGTAATGCAGATGATATAAAAGAAGACAGAACCAATGTAACTAGTTTAGGGAAACGGTAACTATTCATCTTTTTTTTCTCCATCCCATTACTAACTAACTATTCCTATCAATTACCTCTTTTCAATAAATAAATGTAGATATTCCCTTTGTATGGTAAAGAAATAGGTAGGCCCCAATAAAAATGATTTTATTTCGGACACGCCTTTTTAGCATATCGAAATATGGTCTCTTGTGGGAACTTTGATAAATCTGACATTTATTTCTTTACATCATCACCTTGGTTAGGCGACCTCATTTTACTTAGTAATGTTTCCAGAAGTGGCACTCACTGATCACAATGTAATTAATTTTATGGTTTTTTTTGGAGGGAGGGGATTTAGCTGAAATACAGTAGTGGGCCCTACTCCTAGAGGGTCGGTACCTCCCCTGGAGAATCCATGAACCGCTCGTGCCTTCACCACTTCTGGAAATTCAAATATTCTCCACACACCATTTTCTTTTGAATGAAACCTGAGTGATAAAAGTCTCAATTACTGAATTAATGGGATGATCGGCATCGCGACAGAGAAATTCAAAAATAGTTTTCAGCATAGCAACTGTTCTGAACTCTGGCATTTGGAATTCTTCCTTACCAATACGCTCAATTGATAAACGTTCCAATATTATCATTGCTGTCATCATGTACGATGTAAATAGTCTGTCAGTGGCGCTTCAAGAAGTGTGATAAAAGAATAAATAGACGAAGTGAAATCTCAGAGTTTGGTTTGCCTTAATACAGGGCCATCTCATCTACATCTACACTATCTAACCAGAGGTACTAAAACCGAAATAAATACATGTGTATTATTGAAGAATTTACGCCAAACCTGAGGGTGTGGAGAGTTCCGAAGACGATAACGAGGGCGAGGAGGATTGGTACGGCACCGTCTGGAGCGACAGCGAGTTTTCATTCGGGTGAGAGATAGTTAAATCAGGACAGGTTTTGCTATATATGATTATAATGTGTATGCGATCCATTGAAAACAACTTGCAAGTACATAAACTTCCGTGTAGGGTCCTGATAGATTAAATTCGCAGTCCTGAGAATCACAAAATAAATTCTAAAGAAACTATTGAATAACACTTTGAACCTTCCCATAATTGTTCTTTCTGAAGTATGTTAAACAGTAAGTTTAATATTAAGTTATAATTATTTAGGTCAAATCAAACTGAACCTATGGCTCCTACAGAAAGACCAGACATTTCGTTGGAGAACTTCCAAAGAAAAGGTCACCCAATAGGGTCGAATTATGACACAGCTGTAAGCAATTTATTACTGGTAATGCAAGCCAGGATGCTACGCCTTTATAATGAGCGGGCGGACTCTTTCTTGCCATGACAATAAATTTACACTCTTTTCAATATTAGTGTAGTTGTTTCATGAAAGAAAAATTTAATTAAAAATTTTCATCTTGCAGCCTCAGTGCCAAGGTATGTCCGGATGGTTGGACTTCGTATGCGATCTGACTAGTAAGGAGGGCAAGAACCTCGATCGCGTCTGCATCATCCAAATCGACGGGAAGCGGTGGATCGCTTCGGACGGCTCACTGCGGCCCGAAAACAATTCTCAGATAGGCGATATTTATCGCTTGTTACACTCTAAACGGGCAGATGGCGCTGAGTTCGTGGTGGGAAATGAAACTAAACGAACTTTTTACATAGAGAAAAATGATGGTTTGTTGTTACAAGCCATTGGAGGAAAGGACGGGAAGAAAGATGAAATATTATGCATAGGAAAATCAAGGAAATACTTGATACTAGGTGGAATAGCTTTATCCAAAGATTGTGGACAATGCGCCATAGAAATTGACTATGTTAGGGCACACTTGAAAAATATGGGTGATTGAACGTACTTTCAACCGCCAATGCTGTAGATCCTTTAAAGCAAAAGAGTAGATTAATGAGGAACACGTTGATGTTGCTGTAAGGTCTCATCGAAAAGTGATGATATGGCAAATTACTTTATTTTTCGAGACATTATTGTCTTCCTTTTGGATGACTAAATCCAATAAGCATGGGTCCAAATGAACACTTATTGCCCTTGAAGAAATAAGGAATCACCTTGTAAAGGGTAAATCTGTCACGGTTCCAGGTTTCACGATACAGATGCTAAATAGTTTGCGTAACACAGAAGTTTTGGTGTAATCAAGTGGATGACTAAATCCAGTACTTCTTTGCCAAACGAACGCTTTGCATTATTTCCCCCGAAGAAATAAGGAATTATTTGTCTGGTTTCAGGCTTCACGACAGTTTACATCACATACGGAAGTTTTAGTGGAATCAAGTGACATCCAAATGAAAGTTATTAATAAGCATGGAAACTTTGTGAAGTGCTTTCTAAATATATCTTTATTGGAGAACAGAATACGGAACAGAATTTCCGAAAAAGATATTCCCTTTTTGATATAAATTGTTATAGAAATTGTAGGAAGTACCCTCTTCATTAAGCTCTCGTGATGGAAACTGCTTGCCACTTGTTTGTTCATATCTCTGTTGCATCAATATTTTGTAATGCAAATTAAAATTTACATTCTTCGTTGCACTTTTCACAGCTGGTCTGTAACTTTTAATGTCGTAACTTATTTTATTGTGTTTTTCCTTTTGTATTATGATTGATGTGTTGAGATGTATTGATGTATTGTAAGGTATATTTCAGCTCGAATCATTTAGTATCAACACATCTACTCCAGAAAAACTGAAGTATGGACACTACTTTAAGCATAGTCAAGTTTGGGTTTTTCAGCTTTCTGGATATAATGTGACTGCCCATCAACATAATATTCATGACAAAGTTATGCTTCCTAAATTATATCTACTGCCATGACAATAATAAATTACACTATGTATTTACCACAAATCAAATCAAATACGAAAAGGTGCCATGTCAGAAATCATGCAATGCCTTGTATGCTTTTTGTCACAAAGTTTATTTCTAAATTTACACGATTTATTTTCTCGGTTGATGATCTATTGGATATAAATATTGTCCGATTTATTCGGAAATTTGATGAATATAATGTTCAGTCTTTACACAAAGCGACCTGATTAAGTTATGATTCATTGATTGCATTAAACACGATCAAACTTCAAGATAGTCGTGGACATCAGGTCAAAATTACAATGAAAATAAATGCAATTAAAATGAAACTAAATGTAATTGCACGTCATTCTACTACACAGTGTTTACAGCTCATAATTTCTAACCGAGTTGTTGATTGTGTTATGACTCGAACCCACGACCTCTCGCACACGGGGCGAAGACGATAACCACTACACAAAAGGGTCTGACCCAGATATTCGGAAGCATCATCTACTACACCCCTCCTTTTCTTAAGAGTCTGGAATTCTCATCGACAAGACATCACAGGTTGCTTCCTAACCAATCCCCAGACCAGGCAAGCTAACCCCATTGGCCATTGAATCCACAATGTCATACCACCCTCGGCCTCCCTGCTTTGGCATGTGTACGAGCCAACACTTCTGACACCAAATGTTGTGACTCTGGCGAGTCTCGAACCCATGACCTCTCGCACACGGGGCAAAGACGATAACCACTACACAAAAGGGTCTGACCCAGATATGCGGAAGCATCATCCACTACAACTGAATTGCTAATCTCTAGACAGTTTTTGACAAAGACATATGTGTCTTTTTTGTAATAAAATAACAGTTTTATGTTCAATACCAACGATACCCAATTCAAAGGATTGCTGTCATCGATACAAGGCTTCCCGACCATTTATGAACAAAGGAAAGATAGAAATATGTTGATTTGATCTGGGCAGTGTCACCTTTTTGTGCTCCCTTGATAACGGTTCTCTAAATAAAATGCCGCTATTGTCTACGAACTCTCATAAGTTAAGATTACATCAATAAACAAAAAGAACACGGCTGTAGATCAAAACAAGAATGCCTTTCAGTCGAAGGCATACCATCCGCATAGCACATAGATCACAAAAACATTTACAAATAGACAA
>JBCAUG010438672.1:0-15875 GCA_038406175.1 Haplosyllis leylae
TCAAATGAAAGGAAATCAATTGTTTCTCTATTTGTAAATGTTTTTGTGATCTATGTGCTATGCGGATGGTACGCCTTTGACTGAAAGGCATTCTTGTTAGTTATAATTCTATTATTTACACATGGAAAGAAACATGTATATATTATTCACATATTATGAAAAGTGCACATACCATTAAGATTAGATATGATTTTTCGATAATCTCAAATGCCATAGATCTAAATTAATTGATATGTAACATCTTGCAATCACTTATGAAAAAATATGTGCTGTACGTTTATTGACCATAGATAATGAAGGATTTCTGTCCAAAGATTCGACTGTGGAAATTTGATGCGTTTTCCAGTACTTTTAAATCTGCAAATATTACGGATCAAAACACAGCGCAGTGTCAACAAGGTATCAGGATGAAGCAACACCTTGACTTCAATGGCGTAAATTTGGATATAGCTTCTATAGAGGTACGCTTCATTTTTAGTGAAAAGGATAGCATATTTAGTGCGGTTAATGAATATTGATATTTTATGCATGAGGTTTCTTTAAGGTAAGATTCGATAAAGGGTACTAGACCTTTCATCTCTGTCGGTTATCAAGTCTATCGGAATGTAGAAGCTGCACTAGTGTTTGCATGGCCAATTGCATCACAATGCAGGGTGTCTCACTCTATGAAAAGGAAGGAAGCATCAGGATGATTCACAAGAGAAGTTATCCATATCATTTCTTTTGAGCCAATCAGCGAAAGGCCTACATTAAAAACCTTTCATGAATTCAGTGTGAAGTCAGTAAGGATGGACACAATTTCGGTGGAATAATTATGTATTGGTTCTTCCATGTTTTTTATGCTGTTCTTGACAAATATACTTTTGCATCACGTAGAAATAGTCAATTTAGGTCTTCGTTCACTACAACCGACAGTTAAACCTACATTCCATGCCCAAATATTGAATTTAATGTATATGTGGCACATTCTGAGGAAAATTATGTGATTTAATATCTATTTCAGAATATATTCAAACATCTGCTTCTTTGATAAATGATATCACTGTACTGACTTTGAAAGTGTTTGTTGTCGTTTTACCTCAGTAGAACTAAATTAATTATTTTCTTATAAATACAAATTCATCAGGTGGCCTACTCGCAGGCAAAGTGTGAAAGGTTTTACTGACAGTTAATCAGTCAACATTTCATTCAGGTAATACAGAAACCAAACTAAATCGATTGTCGACAATAGTCTTCTACTAGAATCGAGATTTTCAATACTGTTTGAGTGTTGCCACTTTGATTTCCCACCTTAGAACTTTTATTTGGCACTTGGATTTGTCAACTTAAAAGTCTACCCTTCTAACACGAATATTTTATGCAAAGCTGCAATAAATTCAATGAAAGAAACTGGGAACTAAGAATCTAATTTATATCACAAACAGAGAATGCATCTAATTGCTCCCAATAATGTATGAAATTGTTTTCTTTATTGACTTCTTGAATCTGTTGATAGTAACTTTAATCTTAATGCCGAAAATAAACGAATAACTTTCTTTTGTAGGGTCCGCCTTTTGTTAAAATCAGTGAACAGAATGGAACAAGGATTTATGATGGACTCAGTATTGAGCTTTTAAGATTGCTCGCACAAACCTTCAATTTTAGGTACATTAATCGAGTTGTTCTACAATTTGTCATTATCTGCCAAACCTGCAGCATTGACATGCAATGGGTCACAACAATTGTACTTAGTACTTAGTACGAGATACTGTTTCCAGAGGTGTCTGACCATTGGGATTGGGATTGGGGGTGACTATGTCCTGTCTGACGCAAGTCCTGTCTGACCAGGTCCTAGGGGGGGAGTTCTTGGATACCCCAAACAATTGAACCCCCCCGCTATGTCCATTGGAGTCTGGAGGGAGGGGGAAGGAGAGAGCATGCGGAGCCATGCATGGGGACCCTACCCCATCCCACCCAGCTAGCCCAGGTCTAGCATGGGAACGAGGCCGTGTTCGGTATTACCTTCTAATGGAAATGCGAGGCTGTCTTGTTAACTTATGTATGATGAGATGAATAATGGTGTCGTATTTGAATTTGTTCCCGTGTTAAAGGCAAATAAATAGATCCTAGGTACCATGTTATTGTGAAAAGTATGTATAAGATTTGGAAATATTATTTAAAGTCATAATGGCTGCTAAAACAATTTGTCTGTCTTCAGATACGCTCTTTACGAAGGCCCAGGCTACGGCTCCTTTGTTGATGGAGCGTGGAATGGTATGGTGGGCATGGTGGTTCGTGGGGTATGTTTAAAATTATGGTCCGTTCACACGGTAGATCTACATATCAATAGTGTACATCGATAAGGAATCAGGTTGAGCGCCAATTTAAGCAACTTACACTTTCACTAAAGTGGATGTGAATGTTCCCTTACAGACATTACCTCAGTTTACTTTGCCAATTCTTGTCTATTTTATCTAATATTACATATCGTTATAATGTCAATCAGCATTCGTGATATCAATGCATCTGGAAAAAGAAATAGCTCTAATGTTTTCAAGTTCATTCAGTATATTTAATTTGTTTAATAACAGTTTTAGTCTAAGTTCACTGGCAAATGTAATGAGATTTCCGATTGTATGATACAAATATACCAAATGTAAACTCTACTGTCAATATTTGGTACATCTTAATATGAAATAAGATTCTAGCTCTTGGCAGAACCTCAAGGTAATTTTGCTCTGAGAGAGACTAAATTTAGACTTATGCCAGGTGTGTTTACATAGGCCTACATTGAAAATAAACTGTGGGTAAGAATGTAATTGTGTGTCACAATTCCCACAACTGTTTTTATTCAAGGCACAGTCACAGGAAAATCATTGACGCTGCTTTGATAATTGCCAGAAATGCAAGAAACACGTTGCACAACTGAAACGGTAACTTACAAAGAAAAGAACATTTGTCAAACATGAAACATTTTTTGTCACTCAAGCGCATTATTTTACGCACTCATAGGAAGCTGATCTGATATTTGCTGCTATAACAATTACATCCCAGAGAGAGGAAGCTATTGACTTTACGTATCAATATTGGCATGAAATGGCTGGAGCTGCTTTTAAACTTGGAGAAGATGGTTGGTTTTACCTGCTGAAGCCTTTACAAGTGAGTGGTCATTCACATAATTCGTACCACGTCAATCAGACCTTCCACTCACGCACCATTAGCTTGAATTTCCTATTACCGGAATGAATGTTCATGAACGGTGTTCGGCGAAATTGAGTTCACAATTTGGCCCTATTTGGATCTAAAAGCTAGGACTGGTGTTTGAAAATTAAAACCTGTGAACCTCTTTACAAATACTGATATTGATGTAAATAGGAAGTACATTGAATTCGAATTAGGTTAATTATGGGACACAATGCTCTCTTGATTTCACTGTCTTCCATTAGAAACAGTGTGGAATTTCCTTTAATCAAAAATAATAGAAAGAAAACTTTGAGGAGAACAAAAAAGAGTCATTGCAACAATAAATCAGGGGAAGAAATTGTGATGTCATTTTGTTTGATTCTGATAACCTTCAATAGAAATCGTTTCAAGAATAAAAGAATATTAGGCCTTTCACGAATATGTCACTTGCTATATTTATTCACCTTTTTATACCTTATAAACTAAGAACAAATAATATGGTCTTGAACGTTGTGAGGAACCACTTATCATTGGTAAAAATATTTACATGTTCTTCGCCAAATCTTGCTTTGCGACTGACATAACTATTAAGCAGAGCGAAGAAGCTTCACTGGTGACTGAAGTACATCTACTTAGTTGGTGTACTTGCTTCACCCACCCCATTCACTACATCGTAGTAGAACATTCGAGTTTTCCCTTAATACAAAAGGGGCAATTAAAACTGGTTCCTATATCCAATTTGTTTCCACTAGAAGTTGTGCAAAAATGCCAACATTATAAACTTTGTCTTATGCGTTACGAGAAAAATCGACAAAAAAGCCACCCCAAAACACGCTTACGTAAACCTTGCAGGGGAAATATACGTATTCTTGATTTTCAGTATTCTGTTTGGATGGCAGCAGTGGGAGTGATGGTTTTGGTTTCGATATTTATTTTGCTATTTGATACGAGAATATTAACCACTACGTTCTCAGACCGGACGTCATCAAAGGGATCAATATTGTCCAATCACTGCGGTTACTCTGGCTACAGATTATGGACGACAGTGAATGATGTACTGTGCTTCAGCTTTGGGGCTTTAGTGCTGAGAGGTGAGTAGATATATGGGTTCTTAATTGCATGCCTTTTAATATATTCTGTCACACGATAAAATCGAACCAGGAAATTGCAGAAGTTCTCGGCTGGGTTATTTGATGAATCCTTTCAAATTGTAAATGTAATAGATGTATTCTTGTCCATTCTTGTCTGTTTGGCTTTTTCACTCTGCAGGAACATCAATGGATTCTGACAAAAATGAGGATATCGAAAGATACTGATTCATCTTTCAAAATATTGATTTCCTCACAGACCACCATTATAAATAACATATCAGAATCTTTTTAATGTCGCATTTGTCAGTGCCTTTTGATGTTCCTTCAGGGTTCTTTTGGATACTGATGCGAAAATTCTCTGGGACTTTATCTCTTGCCATTTACACGAACTTTACAATTAGATCTACTCTCTCATGTGTAATGCGGCTTTTACGAACAGTATTCTGGTTGTCGTGAATCTTGAGAGGCAGTATTGGAAATTCTGTAAATATAAAAGCCATTTTAGCTTGCATTTTCTCAATATAAAATAGTTTGGCAATATTTATCAGATAAATCTAATTATATTTGTTGAAAATAGGGTGGAAGGAATAAATTAGATACAATTATCCTTGTATTACGGAGATGCGAATTAGTTTTTATTTCGCATTTCTTTCTGATTAAGGGTTGAAATCGTCCACTAGTCACACTGTTGCTTGGGTTCCAACTTTTGGTTCGTTCTGAGACAACATTTTTGTTTTGCTTCCACTTTGTGAGAACTGGACACCAGGAAACAACATTTCAGAGACAGGCCAACTTATTTTCTAGGGAAATGAACTTTAAGACTTATAGCAAAAACCATTGTTTGTTCTCTATGAGATATTTTTATCCGATGGCTCTCTATTTTTGTCAGCTAGTTATACTTGAGCCGAGTGCCACTGGATCTGTTTCTGCTATATAACGGAACTTTTGTTTGTTGCGTGATGGCAATACCCCATGGACATTCCATCAGTACATAGTGAACGGTGATAGGTGTTGATAGATTGCGTAGGATTAGCACTGTGGTTGATTCCGCCACAAAGGGAAATATTTTCTCAATAATTGCAACCCGAGTTTCTTTCTAATTGCTGTGCATAACGGCACCACATAACCGCTAGCGTGATGAACTTTTCTTTCCGCTTCGTCTCAGACAACGCATTAACAGTAGATTTAATGGAAACTACACAGAATCTTTACGAGAGACAAATCCCTAAATGATATTAAATTTTTCCCGTCGTTTGACATCAAAAATGCTTGTTTATCTTTTTTCAAGTGAATGATCTCTTAATCTGGTAAAACCTCATTCCCAATACAGACTAATGTAAATAACGACGGTGCTAAGAAAGATTCAAGAGATCAGAGATAATACATCCGGACCGATGTTGAAAATAACGTCAATTTGGTGATTCGGCATGAGTGTTCATAGATTTTTTCCACTTGATGAAGTTTCATCACGGTTTTGTGCTTTCAAAGGGCTATGAGTAATCGATCAGTCTTCACCGAGAATAAACTTGATAAACACAGTCATTGTGAACACATAAACGTTAAGAATCATGAACAGTTTGACACATTATTCCACAAAATGAGATCCGAGAGGTCCGATAATATTGTTTCTATCAATCAAAGGTTAATCTTTGGAACAATGGAAACAGCTTTCACATAGATTTACCTCTTACAAACAGTAAAACAGCTGTCGTTTATAGATATCAAAAACAGGTTAATCTGCGGCCAAAAACAGTGCATTAACACTCTGAAGGAACAGCAGAAATTTCTGACAAAGACTTCACAGTGGTAGTCTATGGGGTTTCATATTTTGAAGGGAGCAGCCTAATTCTTGTACTAAAAATTACATATTAGTGTTGTGATCCAAGTGATGTGGCCATATTTCAAGATTTCTATTTATAAGTAGGATAAAATTACAATAACAACAATAACAATAGTCAGAAATTGTTGAGCACATGTTTTTTTTTGTCATTTCTAATCTATTTGTACATTGAAATCTTGAAATATGCCCACGTCACTCAGATCACAACACTAATATAGAATTTTTAGTGTAAGAATTAGTTTTCCAATGTCACCAGTGGAGCCTCCACATTTCAAAATCCCCTAGACTACCATTGTAAAGCCTCTGTCTGAAATTTTTGACATCTCCGTTTTAGTCCGAATTTTTTAAAGTTCCTTCAGGGTGATTAATAACAATCGAGTTTTTCACGAATTTGTCATTTGGGTGGGCTAACCAATCTGTCATCTTCATTCAGTACATGAATACTTACAGCAAATAAATAGTTTTGTTCTAGAAACATTATAAAAGTTGTCTTTCACTGTAAATGTGTATCGAATAATGTGTTCGAATAAGTGATTACCATGGAACATCATTTCTGCAAAACAAACGCTTTGCCCAAAAGCTCTTTCATGGTAATTGACATTCGAAAAAATGGTCATTTTGGAGGGGGTCATGACAGAAGCTATGAATCTGGCGTTATGAATGCATAATTATTTAATCAATAGAAGCGTCATCTAGTCTTGACGTATGCCTCTTCTATGTCAAGGTCAATTTATATCAGAAACAAGAAAGTCCTCCTGCGTGAACACCAGAGGCATACCGCCTGCCGCGTAGCTGACCTATCCCGGGGCGGGGGGTACCCCAGTCCTGCCCAGGGGGCACCCCACCTCAGTCCAAATTAGTACCAAAAAGCGTTGTTTAAGACCAACTATGTTTAAAATGATGGCTTTAAATGTTATTTTCGTGAATAAGTTCCAGTGTAAAATTTGTGACTTCGTTGGAAATGTTTAGACCTGAAGTGCGGAGCCTACTCGTGGAAAATGCACCATTTCTATTACGTGCGTATTTCTTTTCTCTTTTTGTTCCAGAAAGTGGCTGGGCACCTTCCTCCACTGCCTCTAAATGCGTCGCAGGCTCTTACATGGTCACCGTCTTTGTTCTGATGAGTACCTACACAGCGAATCTCATGGCATCTCTCACCACACAACAGCCGGACGTCCCCATCAGAACGTTGGAGGATCTAGCCGCCTTTGACTCAATGACTGTCCTCGTACGACCACAAACCAGTCACAGGACAATTTTGGAGGTAAATTAGTTTCTGGCTGGTGCGAAAAGAGATCTCCAAAACAATTTCAAACTTCTGTTATATCTTTTATATTGTCACATATCAGCACTTTGAAATAAGATTAAAATGTGTACAAATTTTCTTTCCAAATGTTCGGTTCTATATTGTTGATTTTAAATTGGAATATTAAAGCTTAGCAGGTGTCACATCTGCATTGTATTTTTGTACTAAATAAAATAAAATAAGAGAGACACTTTGAGATCTAACAGGTTTTACTTGCATTTGAGACAAAAGGGAAAATGATCCGAATTTCTCCAATCTTTTCAACTTAGTTCATTAATGGAAACAGAAAATTGCAGATCTAATCTTATATTAATGACACCACAGCTTAAATTGATATTTGTGGTAGTACAATAGTACTCTTAGGTTAATACAATAGTATTCTTTGTACTCTAAGGTTGAAAATATATTTGGAAGGCATATTCGTTCTTGCTTTGAAGAAACGTTTTGTCTGGCAGAGAATAAAACATGGGTGTAATTTGAAAAGGTTTAAAAGGGTTCAAAAGAGGGGCTACGAAGAAGTGCATGAGGTAAAACTGAACATGAAAAAGGATTTGCGACCAAAGAAGGATATTATTTTACATCATTACATCCGATCAAAGTACTTAGATTACGAACAATATGAACAATTTCCCTTTGTAGTCTAGTCAGCACGGCACCTATGCAAAGCTATGGCAGAAAGTGATATCGGATCCAGAAAGTTTCTCAACGACGAAAACTAGAGAAACTTATGACAAGATGAGACTCGGACCACGTGAGTACTCTTGGACAGGTATACTTTATGCTGGCCCTTTCACAGAAGAAAAGAATCTGATCACCTGTGGCTTTGATTCGGTTTTCTTTACAATACATGTGCCGAGTTCTTAGTGTGATCTTTTCTTTGAGTATATCAGTATTTTATATTGATCATTAAATCATTTTTCTTTTGTAAGCATAACCAAAGTTTAAGATCTGAACTGATTTTGAAGGCGAATTTATATTTCATTTCGTGGCAAAGCCAAATTTATTTGTGTACTAGACTTGTGTCCTGATCCAAAATTTTACAAAAAATAGCATATTTGATTATATCCGACCCGTTAGGTGGTGAAGGTTCCCAAACAATAGTAAGGTGACAAGACAAAGAACCTGGTGTCTGGTGTCCTTAAAGCTTACACATATTTTCCAGCCTTGCGTTACGCAGCAATAGGTGACAGCGCAGGGATGGAGATTTCCTACAAGGGTGAGAAAGACTGTGATATTACAATCCTTCAGGAACGATTCTTTCCATCAGGTAAAAGATTCATAATAACATAATTCACGGTGTCATAACTCATCGCAAGTAAAAGTTTTATTTTATTTTCAAATGTAAGAAATGATTTTGTTCAGGGGAAAATACTTCGAACTTACAAAATTTGCAACCATATTATATTATATTTTTGTTCCCTGTTTTACTCGTGGAAATTGTTTATTAAGATTTTTTGGTTTATTGTTGAGTATCCTCAAGTAAATTCGACACCAAAAACGAAGTTCGTAATGTAAATTCGACACCAAAAACGAAAGTTCGTAATGTGGGAACACACTCTATCCCTGACTGCTTGTACAACAGCAAGAACAAAAAAATGTTTCGGAATTGTTTTCGGTATGTAACGCTAAACGTTTTTGATTCTGTAGGCTATGGAGTAGGAATGCCTGAAGGCACACCGTACAAACAATATTTTGATGACAAGTGAGTTCAAAATTACTGTAAATAATGTGGAACCATCCTTTTTGGTGACAGGCTTTTTGAGCCGTTTGTGGAGTTCATGGCTGATTTCATTTTCGCTATATTTTTCAGAATAAAAGAAATAGACGAGGCGGGATTGGTAAAAATTTGGAAGAACCGCCATTGGCCATTTGATGCCTGTGCAGCCGAAATGATGGAGAAGAAAATGTCCAGTCGGGTGCTCACTATTATGGATTTAAAGTTGGCATTTACAGCACTAGCTGTTGGACTTGGTGCAGCATTTACAAGTCTACTGGTGGAAAGTGGTTTTCGTTTCCTAAGAAATGTTAACTTTGAATTTAATTTTAAGCGCACTAAAAGAAAACATACGCACATCAGTCTGGGAAATTTTTGGTACATTCTTCAGACACGTCACTGAATATTCACAATGTAGATGTAATTTTGTTAATATGATGAAATTTTTAAGTGGCAGCCTTAAATTATCTCCCGCAAGTGGTTTACACAAAATTAAATGCATTTGAGACTTCACGTAGATAAGTTTGGAACTTACACTACTTACCCATTAGATCTACTATTATTTAAAATCTTGAATATTTCAAACAAAACTCTCAAATTTAACTTCGAAAAGCCATAGTAATGAATTAGCAGTTTGATTTAGATACTACCTATGTTGAAAAATTCGAATTGGAGAGTAATCCACTGGTAATTCTTGGATGGAATCCATAAAGGCAGTAGATAAGTTTGTGGCAATAACAAGTTACTCTTCTTATCTACCTTTTGTGTACTTTTGTACGAAACAACATTATAAATAAAAATGAAAATTGTAGTGTTTTTTTGTTGGTCATGTGTTTTGTCATGTTTACAATATCTAATATTCCGTCGGCGGTCAAACAATGCAAAATACACAACTGTCCCCCGATTATGAGTGTGCTTTCTATATGTGTATGAGTTTCAGTCATGGTTACTGAGTCATTGTCAAGTCATGGTTATATGGACGTTTTTCAGCTTAAAACCATGTTGTGACCAAGTGAACCAACCCTTGACTGGACCACTTGGTCACAATATGGTTTTAGGCTGAAAAACGTCTGGTATGCAAAAAAAATGTCCGGTACACAATGAAAAACGTCCGGTATGCAACAAAAAATGTCCGGTACGCAAAAAATAACCATGACTCAGTAACCATGACTCATGACTCATTAACCATGACTCAAACCCAAACACATAGTCAGGTACATCTCCCCGATTATCCAGGCCTGGCCGAACTTTGTGAATCAGATCTATTCGTACTGATAGATCTAACATTTACACTCGATGAACAGATTTAATGTTGAAAAAACATGTTGAAAACATGTACAGCCTCGTATGACTTGAAACATATCAAGAAATTAAAGTCAACAAGATTCGTCATTGATGATTTGTGCATTGTGAATTTGTACTGGTGCATTCATGACGAGAAATGATCGCACTTTTGGCTGTCCAATCATTTGCACGGATACTAATTCACAATATTATTTTGTTCATTAATACCTCAGCAATGCTTGGTACAACAAAGGGCATTGACTAACTGGGCAGCCATATTTGGCCATGATTGCTAGTAATGGTTAGTCGATTTCGAAGTAATTTGTTTTTGGGAGGTGTCAGCACCTCTCAGTAGATCTCCAAAAGAGAACGATGCTTACCAAATGGGAATTGCACGGTGTTGCATTAAATGAGCAACAGTCATAGATATCAACTGTCATCTTCCTAGCATATACGGGTATATAGTAGAGAGTAAAGGACGAGTCTGTGGCAACAGCTAATCTGGACTGTTTCAAAGTAGTGTACCTAAATTTAGATCCTATTCATTCAGACAGCTTCACGTATCGCACGTACACAGCAACTTCAGGTCATGTAGAACAACTCAGAAGGTGGTACATGTAACATGTTCATTGAATGGCATTCATGGAATGAATGCATTGTTCAGTGGTCAAGAACAATAGACCATCTTCTGTGACCATAATGCACACTTCAGAAACGGTGGACAGTTCTGGATTGAAATTACGAAGTGCATGAATCTATAGATACAATAAAACGGCCTGGGTGTATAAAAATGTTTCACAGTGGCAGTGAAGCTGCACTAGATTGGGAACTGGATTGACATTGATCCGCAGGCAGGCGAAAGGCGATGAAGTTGGAGATACACTGACCCAGACGACAAACGACAAAATAAGCGACAAATTGATCACATAGTTTTACTGTTTCTATCTATTTATTAATGATAACAGTGTCAATGAGTCTGGGATAATTGCAGGATTCTCAACACTCAACTAAAAATGACAATTCCTGTCGGAATCGATGTTTTTCTAATTTTTCTAGTTGTGCTCACAGCCGTCTATTATTTATATCAGAAATGGAAAATAGAATCAAGGTACAGTGTCAATTCAGTCAAAATAATTTACATCTTCCAATATTTACGGCAATTTTCTCACAATAAAATACATGAAACTGACGATTGCAGACAGAGCAGCAGTAGTGTATGTATTGAATGAATGAATCAGCTGAGCTCGTAGCATGTAAGCTGCTCTAATTTTACAGACTGCCTTCCGTGCCTGGAGGAGGACATTGGCTGTGGGGAAATGTGAAGCAGTTTCACGTAGACACTGCACTGGAACAGTTCTTGAAATGGCAGTCCGAACTAGGAGACATTTACAGATTGAATCTAGGAGGATTGAAGGTGGTAGTGGTAAGCATATTATTAATTATACCAATTAATTTAATTAAATGACATGAGTTAAAACTAAGTTAAATTTCACATTTAATTTGACAAATTTCAAATAACTTCTCATCATTTAAAACTTCTACATGTTCCCCAATGTCTGGTGAAGATTGTAGTTGGAATCCGCGCTCTTAATTAACGGTCTATTCAATAATACACCTTTTTCAGCTAAGTGGCGAAGAATATATTTACGAAGCCCTTGTAAGGAAATCTGACAGCTTTTCAGGTAAAGACGGTGTAATTATCTATTCACAAAATCCACATCATAACACGGGACAACAAAGCCTATTCTCTCATTGTCAAGACGCATTTTACGATTTTTCTAGAAATTACAATTTTAACAAATTAAGGAAGAATCAAACTTTTCCTCCCAATCTGCAAAATGTTTTGTAATTTACGATCTTATTTATTCTTAAATTATATATGGGTCAATTTCTTTTGTTTTAACTGTGCATTTATTTGCCCATAAAATTACCCTTTTAGTATGATTATTGCTTACCAAAAAGATTATTAAGACCAATCAAGAACACTAAAGTTATATTTGAACTTTTCAAACTTTAGTTAAAATATCTATGTGATTTTGAACCAAACAAAAACATGAACAAGTGTGCAATAATGAACTGACTTTAAATCAATAGGTAATGACCTTACGTGTTTCTTTCAAGGCTTTTCACTTGGAAACAGTAATATTTATGTTAAGAACAAGACCTTTTGAAACTTCTACAGTGTGTGTGGTTGAATGAACCTTACTGTAATTTTGTTTTTCTTTGTTTTTGCATTCTTTGGTATCATCACTTGGGGGTTTTGATACTGTGCTGGAAGGTTGAACTTTAGGCTTTTTCTCAACATTGTTACCATAAATCATGTCAGAACACTATGCAACTTTTCATTTGAAGTACATTTGTATGATCTAACAGCCACAGATCTATGTCCTGTTTTTTCACAAATTAATTGCTCATCACACCCATTGTCATACATACGTGTTACAGTACCAGCCCTATAAGAATGATTAGTTCTTCTTCCTGCAATTCCAGCCTTTAGGCACATTTTCTTTACAACTTTCTGAATTGCAAGAATTCCTCTAGCTTGACAAGAATACCAAACATCACCATTGGGTCTCAGTGGTCTCAGATACAGATCCTTTGAACACTTAGGGTCAAAACTTGGTCACAAAGCAAGATATTTCTTGAAAAGACGTATGATACATCGGTCTGAATTTACCATATTCTGATACACTCTGCCTTTCTTTGGATCATTAATACCACCTTGATTGCATTTGGAACTTAATTCCTCATAGTAAATGTACTTCAGACCAACAGATTCATCAGACATTACTTTCAGTTGGGTGTCAACCTTGAGGCTTTTATGCTCATCAGCTGCATGCAAACCAAAGTGAATTCCCAGTAAATATAATACTGTGTCAACAAGTTTCTAAGGATTATCATCACCAAGAACACCCTTATTCCACATCAACCTTCCACATCCACATCTTCCTCATCAACAGAAATTGGTGCTGCTTTCTGATGAGGTGCAACTTTACCCTGTTTAGTAAGGTCATGCATTTGGTTATCCAATGTGTTTCTCAACTCAAAAAATTCATCATCTTTAAACAAATTAATTGGCCTTCTATTCTCTTTGAAGAAAGCCTAAACCATTACCATCATGTCATACAATGTATCACAATTGTAATGATTCCTACTAGCATCTCTTACCTCATATACACAAGACCTTAGTAATATCAGTCTCAGACATACTGATCATTTCGTCTGGCAATGGCACCAACCTCTCTGAAGGGATCAGTTTCTGTTCAACTTGATAATTCCTACACTGCATCCATCTCATGTAAGCCTTCACAGCCCATCATATCTTACTCTGAGTACTTTTCTCATATCTATAACAAATTTGCTTATATAGTAATGTATGAAATACAACATATATAAATGAAAAATTACAAAATTAAAGTAATTCAAAACAAGCCAATACGATCATACACACCTCTTCCTTTTCAGGTTGTCTAGATCAGTGGCACTCACAATGCTATTGAAATGTTTCAAATCCTTCTCTAATTCGATAGCAACATTTGGTAAGACATCATTCTCAGAAAATTTCATAATTTCCTCATCATGATCATCAACAGATGAACCATCACATTTCAGTGTAAACTGCTTACCATCACTCTTATCTATGACAATAATCAGATCATCTTTTGAAGACACAAACCAACTATTATCAACATCATTGCCAAAATCGAAAATTTTCTCACATACCTGATCTTGAGCTGACTTACTGTCATGTAGTAAGGCCTTCTCTTCATTCACAACACTATTAGAAATTCCAGATTCCTCCAAATTCACAGAGAAATCAACAGCTCCACAAGCATCTTGTGTAGTAACATCACTGAATGAGGATTGTGTGATAAACAAATCAGCATAATAGTCATCAGAAAAACTTAAATTACAATCATCAACAGGGAATTCAGGAGCTATTTTGACTTCTTACCCCACCAACACTACACTAAGAACTGAAAAATTCAATATCATTAATCTGGAAATGAGACCCATTGAGTAGAAAAAGTCCCAAGTAATTGTAATGCAAATGAGTAAACATACAGACAATAATCAATGAAGCATAAAATTCTGCAACCAACACAACCTGCTTACTTTTCATTGAATTAAATAGTCAAAGTAAGTGACATAATTTAAGCCAAATAAACGCCTCGGATCAGTCTTTTATGGGGACAAATCCTGATCCTTGACATTTATTTACACCCTAAAGGCCGTCCTGACAGCTTTCGTCTTCGAGGCTTCAAAAGTTTCAAGGACACGGTGAGTTTTGCGAACGACAGCCCACACTGGAGAAACATGAAGAAAGCACTCATGACCTGCCTCAAAATGTAAGTGTGAACACTGGGTGAAAGCAACAGTCAAAATAGTCTTCATTCCAGAATTATCATATGTTGCACAACAAGTCTTTTTGTACATTATCAAAAGTGTCGAAGTCCTCCTAACCATTTTTTCTTCTTTCCAACAATCTATTGAAGGTATGGCGAAACTTTATTGCATTTGGAATCTATTGCGCTTGAATCTATCCAGGACTTCCTAGAAACCATCCAACATTACAACGGACAAGCCTTTGATCCAGAAAAACATATTCACCTTCTCACAACAGAAATTATGAGTGAACTGGTAAAGACAATTTTAGTAGTAACAGACAGTAGGGGACCCAGGTTAAGGGGGATGGCAGAAACATTAAATGTATGCGGCCGACTTTAGAAGCTATCTTCTTGTGACTTATTTTTAAAAGAATCGGCGGATGGCATGGATCCCTTGGGCTCCACCCTGGATCCGCCACTGAATTGAATTGAATACTGTATTCTTGTTCCATTTATTGTTTTATTTCAACAATCTTTGTTTCATTTTAACTTAAAAATAGTACAAAAAGATTTCCACGAGATTCTTGCAGAGTTTCTTTTGTAAAAATGATTAGGTCTGTAGTGAGCGTATTCCAGCGGACTTCGCAAATAAAATAAGACAATGTGATGACGAATCAGATTTGATTTTCGCTCCTTTTGGCCAAGGGAAAGAGTTGGATGTCTTTCCTTTTTTACGACATTTTGGAAACTCAACATGGAAAACTATTCAGAAATGGTCAACATGGCAGTGGTACACCTTTGAAGATATCATAAAAGGACGAAAGGTAAACAGCATTGAGACACAATCCAAAAGATCAGTTATTTGTGTTTGTTTTGTACAAAAATATTTTTTCAAGAACAGTTAAATCCAAACTGAACCCTGAAATGTAACGACTAAAATTTATTGTCGTCTCCGTTACACTTTTGAAGTCTTGTAACTTTAGCTGCATAACATTGTGTGAAATTGAAGAATTCGCAATGAAATTTTACCTCACTGCACCCTGAAGGAACAGCGCAAATTTCTGACTAATGCAGATATGTCAGTAATTTCTGACAAGGGTTTTATAATGGAAGTCTATGGGATTTCATATTTTCAATGGTGGAGCCTCCA